>CM059971.1:48765424-49072962 GCA_030490835.1 Annona cherimola
TGGATTGATTAAGGGTGTGTTTGGCAATGAGCAAAAAATGTCAACTTAAAACTTTTCAATCTAAAACTTTTCACTCTCTATAATTATCATATTTTTTAATCATTTTTCACATTTTCCCATACAACAACCCTACTTTTCAATCATTTCTACACAACTACCCATACAATTAACCTATCTATTTTAACTTTATCATCTTTACTCCTCATCATTACCCCTATCATATCACATCATTTGACAACTTTTACTTTCCAAAAATTTTCATCAAAAGTTTTATTCATTCCCAAACACACCCTAAGTTTGCCTTAAATCTGGAATTTTAGGGCATGTGTAGGAACATTCAAAATGAGGTGAAAACGATACCCAACATATACATGGAAGTTGCTGTTTTGAAAGGAATTAAATTATGGATGTTAAATATGTGTTAATACCCTGAATTTGGGTTAGGAAAAGTTGAATTAGCTGCTGAAAATTAGGGATTATAAATCTGTTTTGGTTTAAGTACCGAAGGGTACGTTGAAAGTGAGAAAAACGAGTTCCAAAGTTGCTATTTTAGAATCCTATGATTAGTGGATTAAAATTTCATAAAAAAAAACCCTAAATAAAGTGTTAATTAAGGATGTTAATCATGCTAAATTAGGGACTAAGTTGCTGATTTGGAAAATTTTATGAAATGCATCATATATGTGTTGTGAAATGGGTATATGTGGAATGATGGGCATGAATAAGTTGTAAAGGACTTATGTAAATTGATTAAATGCAAAAATGCATGAAAATATGATAAATTACATGATTATATTACTGTTTAGATACATAAGGATAATTTCAAATTTTGGGGTTAATTTATGAGGCTTAAGGCAACAACGAGTGCTTAAAATGAGCACCGATGTATAATTTTTTTGAAAATAAGTGAAATATGGTGCATGGAAAGTAATGAACCTTTAAATAATGATTATATAATGATTATTAAGTGATTGAATTATTACCCTACTTATAGGATTGAACATGTTGTGTAATGACTGATGTAATGCACAAGTATGTGCTATATTTGCATTTCAACTTGAAAATTCAAATGGATCATGTATATTAATGAAAATGGGTTGAAAAACTAAGTTGAATGCAAGCAAAAGAAATATATGAATGTTATATCATTCTCATGTAGGCAAGGGCAAAGAAAAGGCAGATTCGGAAAGCTAACGTGAGACAGCTAAGCAAACAAATTTTAGATGATTTTGTTTTCTAAATTGTTTTAAATAAATGCAACTTTCGCTGTAACTGCTTTGATGTGAATATTGAAATTATTTCTAAAGTATTTAAGGATGGCCATTCCTTAGTTAAATATGTATTGAAATGATTCTTTTGTTTACAATATGATCTTGCGAAATTTGTTTGATAAATGTTATGAAAAATAATTTTTTATTAAATTTCTTAATGAAAAATCATGCTAGCATGTTAAAGATGGTTTTTATGAAAGTTTCATGTGCACAAAGTACTAGGTCCACCTGAAAGATATAAGCAGACCGGTTGTCCCCCTTTGGTGTGACCAAGTCGCTAAGATAGGCAAAGGCCGGCGATGCCCTCCCTGAGATGGGAGAAGACAAGAACGGATGGTCGCCTAGCTAGCTTCCATCCTATGAAGGACATGTTTAACAATTTTACATTGCATTATGCATGTCGTACCTGTGATAGGTACAAGGACTATGTTTTCATGATATATCTTTTCAAAAGGTATAAATTGCTTTCCAAGATATTTTAAATGAAAAATATTGCCTGCAAAATGAATTGCTTGAAAAATATACAACTTGTTTATTGAGTTTCGACTCACATTTTTATTTTCCAAACCCATAGACTGGTGAAAGAAGAGACCTGACAAAGGAGCACGAGTCGACCATTGAAGAAATGAAAAATATTATAAGTTCTTGATTGTGAAAAAAATTATGTTTTATGGTTGTAAAATGATTTGATGTTTATGTGTTGACATTTATGAATGATACATGTTGTGACATTTGATTTATGAGAAAGTTTGAAATATATCATGAATATCATGATTAGTTATAAAATTATTAGATGAAAATGACCTAAATATACATGAGATGAAAAATAGAAGGAAATAAATACCTAAGGAAACATTTTTAATTGGATAAATATCCATTAAAACCCGTCGTGTGATAGGGCAACAATCCTGATCATGTTTACCAATCAATAACGATCCCGAGGTAAGGCTCAGGATGTGACGCTCGGGTTTGGGGCGCCACAAATACATGACATGCAGATATTATAAATTAATTTCATTTCATTCATCATTTTAATATTTTTTTTTCTTTTAACACCTATTTACTAACACCTTGGCTCTGATACCATTCTCTGTGGTGCCCCCAAACCCGAGGCGCTAGAGCCTTACTCCAGGATCGTTTAGTTAGAAAACTGTGAGCAGGATTGTAGCCCTATTCACATGGCATGGTTTTCAATTCAATCTCATATTAATTTACAAGCAATCATTCATTGATAATTACAATCACATAATATTTACAAAGCATTAAAATTCATTTACACTGTCAATCTTTGTAACCTGATAGTATTGTATCTTTACAACCTCATCATTCATCAAAATATATAAGAACCATACAACCTTAAGAGTATCTAAATTAAGACGTTTTTTTCTTTTTAAACCTTGTTGTACCTGTCTAAGGTTGGGAAAAACAAAACGTGAGTACTAGACTCAGCAAGTATTTTTATTTAAATAAATATTTTTGTTTCATAATTTGGCATTTCATAAATAATGCACATGCAAATGCACATTTCACAATCATGCTTTAAACCTTCATTAGATGGTACGCTAGCTAGGCGACCATCAATTCGTCTACCCCCTAATTTAGGGACGGTGTCGCCAGCCGTTGGGCCTATATCAGCGACTTGGTCACATTAGAGGGGGACTTTGGTCCGCTTACACCTCTAGAATGGACCTGTACTTTTGTGCACTATGCATAATATACATACTATCATTTCTTCAAGAAATTATCACATTTATTAATTTGCTCTCTTTTCAAATTAAGAAAATGGCATAACCATTTATTAAACAAATTAATAAATATATTTTTAAAAAAACATTATGGGGATGACCATCCTTAAATAATAGTGAAAAATGCCTACAAGAAATAAATTTCAAGTCATTCAATCATTTTGAAAATAAATCATTTCAAGGCGTTACTTGCTGACCTTAGAATGTCAACTTATCTCCTCAACCTTTTCTTTCCCTTTTCCTAAACAAGTGAAGAGGACTATCTTTACGTTTTGACATTATATATATATACATATTTCATCTAAACACAGAAATTTATTAATGAAATATACTTTCAACCACAAATACTTACACAACTTTTATTTTAAAATCTTATTAACCGAGACATTACAAAAATTCAATAACTTATGATGTACTTTTACTGATTTGTTTCCAGAATTCAAATTAAAGACCCAAATCGAACCTGTTATTACTAGTTTCTACGCACACCCTTTTCCAATGGTTATATACATTCTTTTTTTTAAAGGAACGGTTATATGTGTATTTTATTATACATAATCCAGGGCTGTTTTAAAATTTTATAAAGGTGTTCTTTAAAATCGATACCGTCTATGTTATACAACACATTAATTTAACCGTTCGTATCAAGTTTCGTGTTAAAGTGATTAAAATTGGCTAAAATATACATTTTCAATTAATTAATGTAATTCATTCAAATTTTAATTTTTTTTCCCATTTGTAGTTATATTTTGAATAATCTACTCCTTTCGTCAGGTAGGGTATATTAATTTAGGCTTATCCATGAAATTTCATCTCAAATGGAGTTGTATATATATAATAAATTCAATTAATAAACTGTGAAACGTATAGTGAAAATAATACTCATGCATGTTCCAAAGGTTTTGATGTTTTAAGCTATGCACATTTTCCAAGACAATAATTGGATTTTCATAAATGTTTTATTAAATTATTTTTCATAATCCAATCCGTTCATATTATAGAACAGATTAATTTAACCATCCATCTTAAGTTTCGTATCAAAATAATTAGGGTAGGTTAAGATATTAGCATTCAAAATCAATTCATGAAATCTCATCCAATTTTGGTTGTTTAAAAATTTTATAAACATAATTTTCATGATCTAAACCATTCACTATACAGAATAGGTTAAAATAAGCTTAATCCTGAAATTTCAGATAAAACTGCCTTATACACATTAACATGTTAATTAAAAAACTTAAATAAAAATAATAAAAGGCAAAAAGGAGGCTCCTGGACGTACCTGCTGCGCATTACTTATTTTTGGGCATGTTTTTTAATGCAGTTAAGTTAAACACTTTAATAATTTATTTTCATAATCTAATCCGTCTAGATTAAAGAGCACACAATTTAATACTTTCTGTTAAATTCTCTCATTGATCTGAGTCATACATTCTAAGATATAATGAAAATAGCATAGATAAATAAAAGCCCTTAATTAGGACTCCTAATTAGCCCAAATTTTTCTATTTATTTTTATTTTTCCATAAGGTCCGTGAATTTAAACCGTCTTAATTGGTGTAATTCAAAATTTTGAAATTCCTTCCCAAAAAATGTATAAAAATTCATTTTCATATCTAATCTTCATGAGATAATTATTTACCCCTTTTCTAAATTTGTAATTTAATCTCACTTTTCTAAAATTGTAATACACATTTTTCTATAATTTTTCAGCAATAATATACACACTGTACAAGTTTTCAGTATGTCTCAATTCACTAAGTTTCAAATAACATGAGTTTCACAGTGTTATGGACCATATGGGATTAAACCCATATGACACGTATATGTGAATTGAAAAGGAAACAAGGCATGCAAGCACAACATGTGATGAAAAGGTATAAGGTAATTATGTTTACTTGTCTAGGAAAAGGCAAGGAAAGAATGAAAGGTGCAAAAGGATCGCCACAGGTAAGCAAGCAGGATTTTTGAAAATGACATTTTATTATCAAATGCTAAAATGCTTTCGAGTTGTTTTACTTGAATGTTTTTAAAGTTATTTAAGGGTGGTCATCCCTCTGTCTCTTTATTATGATTTGATTACTGCTTTTATTGAAATGATAGGTTAAATTCCTCTCTATCTGGAAATGGCATGCCAGCATGGATTTAAACAATGTTTCATTGAACCGATGTTCAAATGGATGGTGCAAAGAATTCTCTACATGAGAATGACAAGTTACCATGTGTAAGAGGTATATAATGCTGGCGTAATTAAAAGTCATGCATGGAATGAAAATCAAGTAGGCTAGTCAAGGCAGAAGTAGGACAAAGAGTCCACCCTTGACGTTGCCAAGTTGGAAGGTCCGGTATCATGGATGGAAAGTATCATGTTATGAAAGGATGTTCCCCGAGTTAGTGTACTCTTATATGAATGATTATGTCATGAATGAAAATGATGCATTTGCACATCCAACGTTTATGAAATACCGAAAAAGTGGGTTTACATGAATGATTTTTATGAATGGTTTATGAATGATTTCATGAATGGTTTATACAAAAGGTTTCTATTCCATTGGTAGTTGATCACTTGCTAAGTGTCTCTTACCGAATGAAGAGAAATGCATTTAAACGAGAATGAAAGATGCTTGCTTATTGAGTTTCGACTCATGTTTTGTTTTCCCCCCTTAGACAGGTGCAAGAAAAATCAAGTGATGGAAAGCATGTTCATACTAAGGAAAGGAATAAGGAATTTTCGAAGGTTTGTAATCCTTTGTGTGTGAAATATGAATAAACGCCCTATTGTGATCTAGGTTTATGTTTATGATAAAACATAGATTCTGCAAATATAATCTGAATGTGTAAGGAAAAGCAACCTTAAACCATGAAAAGTGGATATAATACCACGGAGATTGGTATCCTTTATGATTGAGAGTAAAATATTATATTGTAAATGCCTTGTTAGATATGATTTGACTAAGATAAGAAATGGGTTAAATGATAAATGCTTGTATGCTAAGAACTGATGAATGTATGTATGTATATGTCATGATCAGGTCAAAAGGACCTTTAATTTATAAAAGCAAGTTGAGATGTTATGAATGATACGTGCAATGGATTACAAGTGTATTGTCGCTTGTAAGATGAATGGTGTAGAATGCAAAGAAATGAAATGATGATGGATAAAAGGAATGAATTTTTTTTTTGAATGACATCGAATTAAGAACCCACTGCATGATCAGGGCAACAATCCTGATTCACATTTACCAATCGATAAGATCTTAGAGTAAGGCCCAAGATGTGACGCTCGGGCTAGGGCGCCACAGATTTACCAATCAATAAGATCTTGGAGTAAGGCTTAGGATGTGACGCTCAGTTCGGGGCGCCATAGTGCTTACCTAAAGATAAAATGCTTGCTTACTGAGTTATCACTTACATTTTATTTTTCCAAACCTTAGACAGGTACCAGAAAGTTCAAGAGGTTGAGAACATGAGCAATTGAGGTATGACATGTATGTGATGATATTCATGTGTGCTAAAATGATTAACCATGATATATGGGATGGTATGATTGAAAGTTTAAAGGTATATTAACGTAGGTGATCTTATTTAAAATTCTAAGTTCTATGTGAACTGATGATTGCATGTATTTATGCTAGTATGGAGGTTGAATAGTTGACGATGAGTGAATTTTTATATGGCTATAGCATGGCTAGGTTGATAAAACTAAAGATGTAAGAGAACAAGACCAAATTTATGAATAATATGCGTAGTTGATGACAACTGACAAGTTGTAAGATTATGAACAAGAATAAGGATGAAAGGGGAGCCAAAGGGTGTTTTTAAAATACTAAATGCGACGATTCACAGATGTATCATTGCTTATGATATTAATGGAGTGAAATTTAAAGAATCAAAATGATGAAGGGAAAGGAATGAAATTTTTTTTGGATGAGATCCAATTAAGAACCTGTTACGTGATCAGGGCAACAATCCTGATTCACATTTACCAATCAATAAGATCTTCAAGTAAGGCTCGGGATGTGACACCTCGGGTTGGTGGCACCACATATGGAAAACTAGAAAATCAAATATTTTATATTTTCATGTTTTTGGTTGCACTTGTTATATATTGAACAATAGAAAAGATAATCTTAAAAACTTAGATGGAAAGAGTGATGAAGTCATATTTCTTGGATATTCATCAAATAGCAAAACATATAGAGTTTTCTATAAAAGTAACTAATTTGTAGAAGAGTCTATTCATATTATATTTGTTAAATTTAACCCAACTCCTAAGAAGAAAGATGAGCTAATTGATGCAGATGATTTATCAAAGAATTTTAAAAAGTACAAGTGAAAAAGCAAGGGGAAGAAGAACCTAAGCCAGGTCAAAGCCTAAATAAGGAGGTAAAACGTAATGTTTCCTACAAACCTCCCAAGGATCTAAAGTTCAAAAATGATAATCGAATTGAACAAGTGATACAGAACATATTTGAAGGTGCGAAAACTAGAGCCTCTAGGTATAATATATGTGGACATTTTGCCTTTGTATCTAAAATAAGACCAAATTCAATTAATTAAGCTCTTAATGATGAAAACTGGATTATAGCCATGCAAGAAGAGCTAAATTAATTTGAAAGAAACCAAGTATGACACCTAGTTCCCAGACCTAAGGATTGCACGGTTATTAATACCAAATGTGTGGCACCCCCATCCCGAGGTGCCGGATCCTTATTCTGAGACCGTTATCAATTGATAAATGTGAATTAGGATGGTCGCCCTTGCAATACTCAGACCCAAGTAGGGCTCATATATATGCATTTCGCATATAAATATGAATTATATATGATTTGGTTGATTTAAGGATGATTTTATGATTTTATGATATTTTGCAATTAGGGTTGTGATTAAGAATGGTGGTTAAGATTAATCGTCATAGCCCAATGTGAGTCAATATGACTGAAGGGGCTTAATAAGGATTAGAAAATGCTAATGTAGCATGAATAATTATTTTAATTTTCATGATTTGATTTATGGAAATTAAAATGATAATTATGAAATTATGTTGGAAAATATAGAAAATTCATAACTTGACGCCTATAAGGCAGATTGAGATGAAAATTGAAAGATAAGCTCATGAATTTGGGCTAAACTTTATGGGTGGATTGGATTAAGAAAAATGTGATGGGATTAAGATGATAATTATTTATTTTTATCTTACACCTGAAGGATAACTTCAAAGGATCATAACTTGATGTAGAAAAGTCGGTTTGAGATGAAACTTGAAATGATTGAATACAAAATCTATGTTATGTAAGGGTTGGATTAAACTAATTATCATAGAAATTTCTTAATCACAAAAGGATGAAAGAGGTTTCTTGGGCAGCAAGTAAAGGAGGAAACTTCATGAGAAAGCAAGGTATGTTTCTTATGGAGCAAGTAAATGGATTTCTTAGGGAGCAAGCAAGATAGAAAACTTAAGAAGCAAGCAAACACCCTTATAAAATGGGCAAGAAGGGCAGCCTTGGGCTGTTCTTGGTCATGGAGAGAGAGAGAGAGAGAAAGGGAGAGAAGGAGAGAGAAAATGTCATGGACGTGCTTCCCTAAGTGCACGTTTTGGAGAGAGACTTCTCTCCCAAGCAAGGCAGCCCTTGCAGACCCAAAACAGCAAGGAAAAAGGGAAAAAGGAGAAAAAGAGAAGGAAAATGGGAAATAAAGAAGGAAAGTTTGGATTCAAGTTTGATTCGATTGAAGTAGGTATACTTCATGATTTGGGTTCTTTAATCCTAAGTTTTTCAACTCAAATTATGGGTCATGCATTTGATTCATAATGAACCCTTAAAGGATGATTCATGATGCCCTTTATTTGGGCATTGAATAAGGATTGAATGGTATGAATGAATTTGAGGGTTTAAAGAGGTTAAGATGAATGTTAGAGATGAATATGGGTTGATAACCTAGCTGGAATTTTCTTAAACCCATATGATATGTTGCTGTTTCAAAGTAATGTCATGATTAGATTATGAATCACGATTTTATGAGTTATATATGTTGATTTGGGAATATGCTAAAGATTTTGGAAAGTATAGAACTCAGTGTTACGTATATGACCCGATTTTCATGTTTTTATGATATGTATGAAACATGAATTATGCTAATGATTTTATGGATGATATAGAGGGTAAAATACCCTAGATTTAGAGTACTCTGGATATTGAAAATGGGTTGGGAAGATTTGCCCTAAATCTGATTTTTAAGGGTATGCATAGGAACGTCCAAAGAGGGGTGCAAAGGGTACCCAAAACGTGTATGAAAGTTGATGTTTTGAAAGAAACTAAATTATGAATTTTAAATATATGATAATATCCTAAATTTGTGTTTAGAAAAGAATGATTATTTTTTAAAATTTATGGATTAGAAATCTGTTTTGATTTAAGTATGAAAAGAGGCGTTGAAGGATGAAAAATAGGTCCAAACATGGCTGTTTTGGAACCCAATGATGAATGGATTAAAATTACAAAATTAAATCCTAAATTATATTTTAATTAAGGGGTTTAATCATGCTAAATAAGGACACAAGTTGCTAACTTGAGAAATTTTAAGAAACACCTAAGTTATATGTTGTAAGATGGGTGTATGTGGAAGGCTAAGTATGGATAAGTGGTAAATGGTTTATATGAACTGCTAAAATGAAAAAATGCATGAATACATGATGAAATGTATGTTTAAGCTACTGTTTTTATGATTAAGGATAATCTCAAATTTTGAGATTTAATTATGACGCCTAAGACGTCAAATATGTGCTTAAAATGAGCATCGACGTAGGAACTATGAAAGGTAGATGAAAAATGATAAATGGAAGGGATGAACCTCCATGTGATGATAAATGAACGACTATCAATTGTATGAATGTATACCCTACATATGGGTTTAGAACATGATATGGAATGAAAGAAATGATGAATGATGAACCACTAACTAAGATTACATAGTTATGTGGTTATTAAAAGACTTATGAGTAAGTCAATATATATATGTGTGTGACCATGGACAAGTGTGAAGATGGATATGCATTTGACGAGCTGTGTATATGTCAATTAAAATGCTCGCTATTTACGCAAGTATACGTGTCGTGTCAAGTAATAAAGAGTGAGTAAAGTATCGTTCCCACGAGGAATTGTTAACCGGAATTATTAATTAGTTTAATTTCTTTCGATGGGTGAAAATTCTAAGTTTATGATTTAACTAAAACTAATGACTGCAATGAGAAATTAGAGTAGAGTTGCGAAACTACTAGATACTAGAAATGGGTTTACTGATTAGGGATGACAGATAGTGTGGCGCCCCGAACCGAGACGTCACTGCCTCACCTCAAGATCTATCGATTGGTAAATGTGAATCAGGATTGTTGCCCTGATCACGCAGCAGGTTCTTAATTGGAATACGTCCAAATTTTTTTTGATTATTCATCTGTCATCATTCATAATCTTGACATGACAATCATCACACATTGTGACATTTCACTTGTAATAAAATTCATCATTTCATTCATAGCATGTTTACATGCCTGTCATTATACACTCAATCATTGTACATATCATACTTGCATACATTCAATCATTAATTCAAATGGAACTTAGAACTCTAACTAAGTTCAAATATACATAATCACGTAGCATCTTTTCATGCCTTTCTACAGTGAAAGATTCCTTGACTTAAGCTTCACATTTTACATCCATACATCCATACATTCAACCATTGAATCATATATAGAACTTAATATTCTCATTAAGTTCACATACACATTAGCCAACCTTAGCATATTCATGCTTTTCCGTTTCTCATAGCCCATGGGCTATCATCAAGTACCTTTCTTCACGTCTTAGGTTCGCAACCTTCTGAGTTTTCCTCGGTACCTGCCTAAGGGTTGGGAAAACAAAACGTGAGTGACAACTCAGTAAGCAATCATTTTATCTTTAGGGCAAGGCTTCTTGAAAACCTTTTTCATAAACATCGGGAATACCTTGTACCTGAGGACATGTATATGTCCTAAAATACCATCGTTAAATCTTTTGTTTATGAGGACAATTCCATGCCCTTGAATGTTTTGATAAAGCATTCATTCTTAAAATCATTTACAAGCCATGTCTGGGCTTGTTTAGGCAAAACACACACATTTTACCTTTGATGATGAGTTCCCTTTAATCTTATATGAATATTTTTAATGTTAATAGCCATTACATTAAATTATCGGTTGCCAATGGACATTTTATGTCCAAAATAACAAAAATACTTTGGCAAAGGAGACATCTCAAGTCTCAAAATACCATTAACATAAACCATCATAAAATCATTTAGCCAAGAAATATTTTATGTCTCAAAACATCATTAACATAAGCCATCATAAAATCCTTTAGCCAAGAGACATTTTATGTTTCAAAACATTTTTCATATAGCTTCCTTTGGCAATGGACATTCATATGTCCTAAAACACTTTTTATTTAAACACATTAACATTGGACATTCTCATGTCCATAAACCCTTATCATTTAGGCTCTTTAGAAATGGAAATTCTTATGTCCAATCCACGTTTCACATAAATCTTTTTCATAATCCCCGTCTCGGGACTTGTTTATAGCAAACAAGGCAAACAAAATACGTAAACCATTTTCATAATTGCATTTGCATAAACACATTTCCTTTAATTTTTGTTATTTACACTTTTGTGTAAAACACCCTTTCTTTTTTTAGGGTAACTATTTCATAAAAATCGCTTTAGGATACTTTCATAAAATTATCTTTTCATGACCCAATCTCAGGGGGGGCGCCGCTGGCACTCCTGCCATCTCTTAGCGACTTGGCCTTATGTAGAGTGGGCTCCGGTCATCCCTACCATGCTCTACAACCAGCCTATTCCTTGTACTGGTGCACCATACATTATCCTGACCGACCGCAGTCCGTTTGGTTTAATGAACCACAGACCGCAGCCCATGTCCTTTTAAACCGGGATCACAGACTGCAGCCTGCATCCATATGCACAAAAATCGTAGACCGAAGTCTATATTTAAGAATAATTTTCAAAATCACATCACAGACCGCAGTCCTTGTCAACTTGTAAGTGAGCGCACCCACTTTAACAAGTTGTTATTTGAAATCTAGTTTTAGGATGACCTTCCTTAAATTCCTTTAAAAATGTTTTCAGTAAAATATTTTGATAAACATTTGAAACGTTTGAGAAACCATACATCTTAAAGTCCTTTTAATAAAAGAATTTCAAATCCTTTGGATTTCCATAAATAAATCATATTTTTCTCTAATATTTTCTTGGTTTCTATTTCAGGACCTTTTGTTTACAAAAGTTATGCAATTTTGCTATCCCCTTGTCCATAACCTAAAAATTTAATAATTGTCCACATATCAATCATTTTTTTACATAAAGGAAAATTGCATAATCTTTTGCATGCCATCAAACAACTTGAAATCAAACCATTTTATGAAATCAATCATAGGAGGTTGGTCATCCATAAATCCCTTTTTAACACATCCGTATAAACATTTTTCCAACATTTTTAACATAGATTTCCTTATCTATAGGAAATCAAAACTTTTCGAACATCGTTTCAAAACATATGGACTATGTCCAAAACATCATTTATTATTTAACTATCTTGACCTAGCAAAACAAATCTTTTTCATCATTGTTTATCACGAGTTATTGTAGAATTAACTCAAAACTCATTTACAAACAATATTTTATGAAAAAGGGTAAAATTTCTTTTTTCTTATAAAATGCTGTTGAACAATATCATATAGAACTTACTTGCTTAAAAGCAAATTCTTAAAACCATCGATATCAAACATGAAATCCTTAAAAAAAATTAGCATGGAGAACTTGCTTACTCATAAGAAAATTTTTTCAATTCCATGAACATGAAGCATTCCCATCCTTGGCAACACTTAGGATAAATTATTTATCTTAAGAAGTGTCGCTTGCTTTCCATGAAGCAAACCTTAAGACTTTTCATTAAAGTCATCATTTTTCCAAAACTTATGGCTTTGCATTAAAGCTGTCATATTCAAAACTTATGCTTGCCCATTCGTTAAAACATAAACATAAACATAGACAATTCAATCATATCAATCACATAGAAAGAAAATGGCATTTTAGAAAGTTTGCTTGCTTACCTAAGATCGTCATAATCCCTTTTCCTTCCATTCTTTTCCTTGCCTACATGAACATAATATGGTTTTTCATATATTTCTTGTCATTGCATTCCATTTACTTTTTCAAGTCATTAAACATAATATGGTTTTTCATATATCCTTCATTTGTCTTCTCAAATCATTAAACATAAATAGCACATTTTTATGCATTTCATTGGCTAACACATAACATATATAACCCCATAAATAGGGTATCCATTCAACCATACAAAATTCATCCATTAATAATCATATATAGGTTCATTAACCTTCATTTACCACTTTTCACATTTTTTTCTCAAACTAACCACATATGCTGAAATCAGGCGTACTGAAATCTCAAAAACTTGACTTAGTATCAAATCAAGTATTTTTTATCTGAAATTTCTACCATAACTTAATAACTTCATGAATTAACTGTCATAAAAGTTTCAGCACGAAATATTGACATTATATATTTATTTTGGCATTTTTACCTTGCTGGACAGCAGAATCCATTTTCAGACAGCCTGAATGACGTTAATTATGGAGTATATTTACACCCATAAAAATATCATTTTTAATTTTTTTTGTAATAATAAATATATCATATATATCTTGTAAAATTTTATGCCCAAAAATAGTTGTATAAAAATTATTAAAAATCATTTTCTACAGATGATCCTGTCACCCGTTTTACCCTGTTTGGGCTAATTTTCTCTGATTTTTAATTTCCAAAGTAATTATTATTTTATGCTGAAAAGTTGGTCGTTCCTTAATAACCCCATACGGATTCTTCTAAGAACATTTCATGCTAAAAGTCATCCATTTACTATTCCGACCATAATTTAGTTTTCAACATCATATAATTTCCAGATTTAATGCATAAAATCAAAATAATTATATACTTACTTGATTAAATGGGTGATCTCTCATTTTCCCCTTATTTTTCTCCTATTTTCCTTCATCCTTGCTGGCCAAGTTGGGGACGTGATCTGCTGTTGCTTGGGGAAGAATTTCCAGCACTTGGAAATTTCCAAGGGCTCTCTCTCTCATGTGAACGTGCACTCCTTGGTAGGGCTGAATTTCCAGCTATGGGCCGCACCTTTGGAGCTTATTTTCCACAGCCAATTAATGCTTCCTTATCCTCTTAATGTGCTGGATTAATCTTAGCCAAGTAAAATAATTTTTACACCTTTTAATAAAACCAAGAATCAGCCCTCATCTTAACCGTCAATCTGCTTCCACCATAACGTCCAGCTGCTGCCCATTTTTCTAGCCATTTTTTCGATTTTTAAAATTCCAATATGTGCGTAATTTATATACCTAATTATCCCTTAATTCATGCATTAATTTGGTATAAAAAAATTTACCAAAAATTGCAGAAATCACACTTAGCATTGCACGTCAATTGTATGCAAACAAGCTGTCCACTTTTCATTCATCAAGGGCAGCTTCTGTTCACGAATTTTCTTGAATTTTTTTCACATAATTAAATGCTTATTTATATATCCCATCATGTCAGCTATTTATGTGCATTATTTATAAAATAAAAATTCACAAAAATCCAAACAGCAACTGCTTGGAACGTCCATGCATTGCCACCTTGCCTAGCTCCCTTTGAGCTCACCTCTAGCTCATTAATTCCAGCAGCATAAACCACGAATTTCCACACATTTTTAATCATAAAATATCTTGCATTTCACCTTCATTTGACACGTATTTGGATCATTAAAAATTGCATTCAATTCATGCACCTTTTGCCTTAAATACATGGTACTTTTGAGGTGTAAAAGTAAACGGTATACACCTTTTCTAATGCAGGAATTTTCCCAACATTTTAATCTTAATCTAAGCCTTCAAAAATGTGCATCTCATGATTTCATTCAACCGTTTCAAATTTCATCTCAATCCGATTTTCCTAGCTCAAGTTATAGCCGTTTAAAGTTAACGGTTGAAATTGAGATATAATCAATAAATCATTAATCCACTTTCATCAAGGACTTTCATAACTCAATAATTCCATAATATCAAGCCCAACATCATCAACTTCCTTTTCAAATTTCACTTGAATCCGCCTTACAGACGTTGAATTATGAATTTTCTATGATTTTCCAACATAATTCCACAATTTCTATTTTAATCTCCATTAATTAAATCATGGAAATTAAACTAAAAATTCATGCCACATTAGCATGTTTTAATCCTCATTATGCCCCTTTAGTCACCTTGACTCATATTGGGCTCCGGCGATTAAATTTTTAATCACCATTCTTAATTAAACCCTAATTGCAACATATCATAAAATCCTAAAATCATCCAAAAATTCCATTTAATCATATATAAGTCATATGTACATGTTTAATGCACACAATGAATCTTACTTAGGTTGGGGTTTCACAGATAGATAGCTTGAAATCCTTGAATCTAAACTATATTGCTTTGGTTCTTTTTAATCGGATCGTGTATGGATTTACTAGCCCAAGTTCGTTAATCTCTATATATGTCTTCCAATATTATATAAAGCTAATCACACCCTATTTAATTGCTATGTTCCCATGCCATTAAATAAAGTGAAATTGATAAGTTCATAATCTGTATAATGACTACACAGGGTTTAACAGTATATTCCTATCCGTTAAACAACTTCTCTTACACAAAGATGGAAACCTATGCCTTGCACATGGATCTAGCAGAGATTTTCCTCTTCCAAGGATAAATCAAGAAAATAAATCATCTTACAAGGTAGCTAATCTTGTAAAAAGCATTAAATCCGCACACGCAAAGGTAAATTTTACACAATCATATACATCCTAACTATCCATCTAATGGAGATTTATTCATTCCTGAAATTCAAAGAACCAAAAATAATATAGTTTAGAATTCAATACATCCTAACTATCCATCTAATGGAGATTTAGTTCAAAGACATGATTTTAACATCCATTACATCCATATAAAAAGTATCCATAAAAGTAGAGAAAGAAAAGTAGAAAGGAATAGAGAAAACTATTTTCCGGTGGTTTCCACCAACGCGGTTGAATTCTCTCTTCAATCCGTGCTTTGATCGTGATTTTCTCTTTCTCTGGCTTGGTAATTCGTCTTTGGGCTCTCTCTTCTCTTTTTTTTCTCACGCGCGAACCCCTAGGAACTATTTATAGATTCAATTTGCGCAGCTTACGCACTGAAATTTGCACGTACGGATGCATATTGGCACCTAGGCGCCAACTCTCTGTGTGCTGGGCAACTTGGAACTTCTCTGCAAACCCTAGGAATTCATGCACTGGCGCCTAGGTGCCAACTCCCTAGAGTTTCATGCCTTGGAGCTTTATCCTTTACACATTGGGGATTAGGCGCCAACTCCCTGGAAGCAGTTTGACTTGTGGCTTTAAAAACTTTTGAACTTCATCTGCATGTAGATGAAGTGGCGCTTGGGTGCCCCTGGGTGGCACCTAGGCACCATCCACCTGCCTCTAACTTGTCTTGATCTGTATTCCACTTCGCCCGCATTGCCTTCATATGTCCCGTCCTTCCTACAAAAGATGGAAAAATTAAGTAAATGAACTAAAATGCCTAAATGATGCTAAAAATGCCTAAAAACTAAATAATGCTCCTAAAATACAAAGCGAGTGAAAATTAAGCTAAATGAATGCAAACTAAGCCTAATCTCTAGAACTAACGCACAAATAAAGCCTGAAAGTACGAGTTATCACACCCCCAAACTTAAATGTTGGTAGTCCCCGAGCAACACATGCAACCTAATGAATAAATGAATGAATGAATGAATGCAGACTTGACGAGCTGCATATATGTCTATTAAATTACTCGCTATTTACGTAAGTATACGTGCCGTGTCAAGTAATAAAGAGTGAGTAGAGTATCGTTCCCACGAGGATTGTGTTAAACGGATTAGCACCTTGAATCTCACTTGTCTCAGTGAATTGGTAGAATAAATGAGAGTTTTCTTTTAAAGAATAAAACTAAACTAAACAAAGCAGTAAATGACCAGAGTGGTGTGGATGTTGCTGATATTGCCTTGAGATGATTAAGATAGGTAGGAATATGAATTCATTGAATCATAGCTATGTTATTTGGTTTCAATTAAGTTAGTTGTGCAAAGATTACTAATCTAGGTTCATTCATATTCATATATGTCTTCCAACACGTACAAACCTAACCAAGTTTTAGTCATATGCTATGTTTCCATGTATACAAGTAAAACAAGGTTGATAACCATATAACCTAATCATGATTACACAGGGTTAATAGGTATATTTCTATCCATATTAACATATAACACAACATGAGTTAGAATACCTGTGCCTTATAGAAGGATCTCATTCAAATCCCACTTTGCCAAGCATGAATCTGAATATTAGATTAATTCCCAAGGTTGCAAAGCTTGTAAACGCATTAAGCGTAATATATAAAGGTAATCTCAAGCAACATATGTCACAACACAACTATATTATTAATTCAGGCATAAGAAAACCAAATATCATAAGCTATGAATTCAAATACTACATATCTCCCACTATCGGAAGGTTCATCCTATAAACATGACTTCAATTCCCATTAAAATCAAGTTTACAATCATCCCAAGCAAGGAGAATAACAAACAGGTAGAGATAGATGAGAAGAGGAGATGAAACTCAATGAATTTTTGCGGTGATGACGTGGATCTCCACTTGCTCTTCTCTCCTTCCTTGAAGCTTTGTTTTCCTCCTTTTCTCCACAGCAGCTACTCCTTATTTTTGGTCTCTCCTCTATGGCCTGCAGAACTCCTTCTGCACGCAGCCCTAGGTTTCTATTTATAATGAGTAGCTTGCGCAGCACGTGCAGAAAATCCGCATGCATACGGATGCATAGTGGCGCCTAGGCACCCCTAGCTGGCGCCTGGGCGCCAACTCCCTGGATGCCTCATGACTTGGAACCTGTCCTGGAATACCTGGGTGATCATTCCATGACGCCTAGGTGCCAACTCCCTGGAAGCTACTGGTTGCTGGATTGTATTGGAGTTATGGCAAGGGCATGTAGGTTGGCGCCTGGGCGCCATTCACCTACCTCATGACTTGGTTCTAATTTGCATTCGCTTCGCTAGCATCGCTTGTAATTCGTCCATCATTCCTGCAAAAATTACATAAACTAAATAAATGGACTAAAAATGCCTAATTTATGCTAAAAATGCATAAAAACTAAATAATGCTCCTACAATGCAAAGCAAGTGAAAATTAAGCTAAACGGATGCAAACTATGCCTAATCTCTTGGACTAATGCACAAATATAGTCTAAAATAAACTATGATAACTCGCATTTTTACGAGTTATCACACCCCCAAACTTAAATGTTGCTAATCCTCGAGCAACACATGCAAACATAATGAATGAATGAAAAAATGAATTTAGACTCCGTCAACTTAACCTGATTCCCATTATACTTCTAATAATCACATCTCTCTATTCAACAAGATCAAGAATAATCTTAACTTGAAAAACCATTCATCTCTCAAAATAGGACATGCATTTTCATTTTTCATTCTCGAACCAAGTTACATGTATATGACAACATTTCTAGTATAGAGTAATAATTCAAACATGTTAATCTTCCTCTTGATCAAAAGAAACTTGTTAAAAAAATAATCCAAACAGGTGAACCAAGGTTTAAGCCAACTAACTAGTCAAAGAACATGATAATCATTCACTGGATTCAATTTTGCCCAACTGCACATTCTTTTCCCCCTAAATTTATTGCAAAACTCTCCTCACCATATTTCAGGATATCTAGAGATCTATTTTTTTTTGGCTCCCCTCACCATAATTCAGGGTATATAGGGAGAGTTTTCTTTTTAAAACGTTATTACTGTGATTTTTCTTTGCTTTTTTTTACGTGAACCTTGACATTTGTTGATGCCAAGTCCCGGCTTAGCTTAGGTCAATCACCCCCTTTTATTGTTCTGATAACTTGGTAGGGATACTGAACATGCAAGAAAATTTTTGTGAAGTATTGTCATTTCCGAGACCATTAATTCCCTTAAAGCACGTGGTTCACATTTGTTTAACTCAAGTCTTATCATTTCAGTTGAAAAGATTAGCATGGAATTGAATTATAACAATGTACTATGAGATTTATTCCAATTCTTTAACATGTTACTTGCAAATTTCCTTAACACATAATCCTTAGCCTGAATTTCTAATTTTTCATGAAATCGATTTCAAGTTAAAGTTTTTCTCAACCTTGCACATATTTTATCAAAATGGATTGAAATAAGATAATTTTCACAGGAAAAATTTGACGTGATATGCAATCTAAACAAAACATGAAAAACAAACCTACGACCGAGAATTATACACCCCCCAAACTTGAGAGATGCATTGTCCTCAATGCATGCAACTACATGAAACTTACATGATCATAGACTGAGAAATAAATACAAATGAAAAGGATAGGTACTCCCCTATGCTTCTGATGCGGAGGAGTCATTGTCGTCGCGCTCACTTTCTTCACCAGGCGCCGACTTCCTGACTCAAAAGTTGCAACATGTTATTTTCTTGAAAAATATGGCGTCGTGGCGCCGGAACATGGTGCCGGAGCGCCATTTCTCTGATCCCAACTTGCTAGAACATGTTCTTTTGTGAAACTTAGCGCCGGGCACCAAAAATTGAGGTCGGGACCTCACTCCAACTGCATTGTCTTGTCTTGAATGATAAATATAAACTTGAAACTCCTTGATTCGATCATTTATCAACTTGAAAGTGGATTGAAAGTCCATATTTGAGCATGATAATCCTGTCCTTCCTTGCTTTGGGAGATGATTACTTTATTCTTGAAAAAAATAAAAAAGTGTAATGGGTTGCCTCCCATTCAACGCTAAATTTATCGTCTTCAGCCCGATGTTCCACTATGATTAGCCAATTTCCCGCTCTATCAAATTTCCTTCCATTCAGATTGTGCACTGGAAGTTCAGCTCTCTTTTTAGCCTCTTCAAATGGATCAGTTAGCCTCTTTTCTTGAATTTCATAGAGGCTATAGAAGAGGTTTTTAGGGTCTTCAATAAATGATGGCTTCAAGATGCTACTTTCCATGGCTATGCATTGATCAATTAAGTCACGTGGCACCTGAATTTCAGGAAGACCAAGTAGAGGTATGTTGATATGACAAATTTCAACTTTCTCCAATATATCAACCTCTATTTCTTCATCAATTTTCTCTTCTTCTTCCTGGATTTTCATTGGCTTGGTCAATTGTTCTAGAATAAACTGAGGTATAAGTTGCTCTATCACATGGATTGATATATCTTCATTAATGCTTGGAGTGACTTCGCAGCCCTGTTCCAACTCGTCTTCTTCTGCAATTTCTTCAATATGACTGGAAGACGGCTCTTGTTGCCTACATTGGATTGCGGTAGCCAATTGCTCCACCTGTTTCTGCATGTTCTCATTAAATTGCATTTGGCTCTTATGAATTGCATGAACATGTCCTCCAAAGATAACTTACTTTCAGGTAGTGATGGCTCCTCAAACTCTTGTGTTTGACGATCGAAAGGCATCATATTCCTCGCTTGTAAATCTCCATGGTGGCCCTGTGTATCATTTGAATGCTCATTATAGCCCATGGACGCTGAATAATACACGCATTGGATTAACAGATGTCCTTTGCCTCCACATAAATCGCAGTAGCTTAAATAAGAATTATCCATTCCCTGCATTTGATAATCAAAACCTACGAATTGATCTGAGGGTGCCAGTGCATCATTAAACCTATGAAAATGGTAAGTGCCTGGTGTTGAAAATTCTACATTTAGCCATTGGTAAGGATTTGAAGCCATTGAAAATTGCAATACAAAGATCCCTAAAATAGAATTTTATCAAAAGAAAAGATAGAAAAGAAAAATTATGTATAATATGTACACATTCACAGAAGACAACTGAAATTGTCAGGTATTAAGTTTAAAGCACCAATCCCCGGCAACGGCGCCAAAAGCTTGACGAGCTGCGAATATGTCAATTAAAAATGCTCGTTATTTATGCAAATATATGTGCCGTGTCAAGTAATAAAGAGTGAGTAGAGTATCATTCCCCCAAGGAATTGTTAACCGAAATTATTAATCAATTAAATTGATTTCGATGGGTGGAAAATTCTGAACTTATGATTTAACTAAACTAACAATTGCAATGAGAAATTAGAGTGAAGGTTATGAGACTACTGATACTTTAAACGGTTTTCTAATTAGGGATGGCAGATGGATAGCTCGGAGTCCTTGAATCTAAACTATATTGCTTTGGTTCTTTTTTAATTAGTTTTCATATGGATTTACTAGGCCAAGTTCATATATCTTTATATATGTCTTCCAATATTATATAGAGCTAATTACACCCTATTTAATTTCTATGTTCCCATGCCATTAAATAAAGTGAAATTGATAAGTTCATAATTTGTATAATGACTACACAGGGTTTAACAGTATATTCCTATCCGTTAAACAACTCTCCTTACACAAAGGTAGAAACCTATGCCTTGTATATGGATCCGGTAGAGATCTTCCTCTTCCAAGGATAAATCAAGAAATTAAATCATCTTACAAGGTAGCTAATCTTGTAAGCATTCAATCCACACATGCAAAGGTAAATCATACATAATCATATAAAATCAAATATTCATTCCTGAATATTCTAAGAACCAAGAAACAGTATAGTTTAGAATTCAAATCATCCTAACTATCCATCTAATGGAGGTTTAGTTCAAAGACACGATCTTAACATCCAATACATCCGTATAAAAAGTAGCCATAAAGGCAGAAAAAGAAAGTCAGAAAGATTAAGAGAAAACTATTTTTCTGCGGTTTCCACCAATGGGACTTGAATCCTCTCTTCAATCCGGGCTTTAATCTTGATTTTCTCTTTCTCTTGCACTTTAGTTCATCCTTAGGCTCTCTCCTCTTCTCTTTCCTGTGCACGAACCCCTATGAACTATATATAGTCCCTTTTGCGCAGCTTACACACTGAAGTTTGCGCATATGGATATGTATTGGCACCTAGGCGCCCCTAGCTGGCGCCTAGGTGCCAACTCTCTGTGTGCTGGGCAATTTGGACACATACTGTAAACCCTAGAAGTTCATGCACTGGTGCCTAGGCACAAACTCCCTGGACATTCGATGATTTGGAGCTTCATCCTTGACACATTGGGGATCATGCCTGGTGCTTGGGCACCCCTAGCTGGAGGTAATACCTGACTTGTGGCTTCAACATCGTCTGCCTTGGATTTCATGTAGATGAAGTGGTGCCTGGGCGCCCCTGGGTAGCTCCTAGGCGCCAACTCTCTGGAAGCCATGTTGTAAGCTGTGTGTGCAGAAAATGGCCAAGGCATGTAGGGTGGCGCCTGGGCTCCAATGGTTGGCACCTAGGCACCATCCATCTGCCTGTGGTTGCCTCAGCTTGCATTCAACTCGCCCGCTTTGCCTTCATATGTCTCATCCTTCCTGCAAAAGATGGAAAAACTAACTAAATGAACTAAAAATGGCTAAATAATGCTAGAAATTCCTAAAAACTAAATAATACTCCTGAAATGTAAAGCGGATGAAAATTAAACTAAATGAATGCAAACTAAGCCTAATCTCTCGAACTAATGCACAAATCAAGTCTGAAATGGACCATGATAACTCGTAAAAATATGAGTTATCAAGACTCTGCCAACTCCATTTGCTTCCTGTTATGCTTTGATCAATCCACTTATTCATTTCATAAGGTCCAGATTAATCTAACTTGAAAAATCCTTCATTATACAAACAAGGCATGCATTTTCAATTTCAAACCAAGTTACATGTGGATGCTAAGATTCCATAGTGCAAAGTCATAATTCAACACATTAATCTTCCATTCGATCAGAAAACTGGTTAGAAAATTAATAAACACAAGCAAACCACGGATTACGCTGAATACACTAGTCACAGAAAATGGTGTCAAGTCACTGGATTCAATTTCTACAAACTGCTCGTTCCTTTTCCCCCCCAAACTTATTGCAAAAATTCTCCTCACCATATTTCAGGATATCTAGAGATATTTTTTTTGGCTCCCCTCATCATATTTCAGGGTATCTAGGGAGAATTTTGATTTAAAGCGTTATTACTGTGATTTTCCATTGCTTGTTACGCGAACTTTGCCATTTGTTGATGCCAAGTCTCGGTTACTCAGCTTAGGTCAACCACCCCCTTTTTATGTATTTATTTTTTTAATACCTTGTTAGGGGTACTAAACATGTTTGAGTAATTTCTGTGAAATAATACCATTTCTGAACCCATTAAAGTACTTGGTCGACATTTATTTAATTCAATTCTCATAATCTCGGTCTAAAAGATATGCCTGTGATTGAATTAGAACAATGTTTTATGAAATTTCTTTTAATTCTTTCACATGTTAATTTCAACCTGCTTTTATACTTGGTTTTTAATCTGAATTGCCCCATTCTTTCATGAATTCAATTTCAAGTCAACATTAATCACAACCTTGCATATTTTCACAATAAGATGGATTGAAACAAAGATAACTTCATTAGCTGGAATTGACATACATGCAACATAAAATAAAGCATGAAAAGTTAAAATGAAAAACTAACCTATAGTTGAGAATTATACACCCCCCAAACTTGAGAGATGCATTGTCCTCAATGCATGATGACCTAAAATGAACTAATAATGAAAATAAAATGAAAATAAAAATAAAATAAAAACAAAATGAAAGGACCGGCACTCCTTTAAGAATCAAACTCGGTGGCGTCTTGGTCCTCGCTGCCTTCTGGCTGGGGCTGGAATGACTGTCCAAAGCAGGCTCGGACCTCCGGTGGTGTCGATAGGAAAGGCGGGAGGGTGGAGACATCGATCTGGCGGTCCTCCGCTATCCGCCGCAAGTAGGCCTCCATCGCCCTGTCATGTTGACACTGGAACCTGGCTTGGGCAGCAATCAAGTTCTCCAGGTTGGTTAGCCCCTCAGCCATGGATAGCGGCTGTGAGGACGAACTCGCTACAGGTAGAGCCGCTCTGGGGTGTGCAGTAAGGGTGTGGACTCGGGGCTGGGTGTGGTAGGAGAGGTCGTCGATGATGGCCTGACAGTTCAGGACCTCCTTCGTCTGCTCCCATCTGACGTTGGCCCGCTTGCAGAGCCTGGTGATGAGGGATGGGAAGAAATAGCTGCCTCGGGGTGCGGTCTCACAGACACAGATCTGATGGTAGACCAGCCTCCCAACATCGATTGTTAGTCCACTGTAGATGACATGGAGAAGCAACGCTCTATCCATCGTCACCTCGTGTTAAACCCCAACCTAAATAAGATTCAATGTGTGCATTGAACAGGTACATGTGACTTACATATGATAAAATGGAATTTTTGGATGATTTTAGGATTTTATGATATTTTGCAATTAGGGTTCCACTAAGAATGGTGATTAAAAATTTAATCTCCGAAGCCCAATATGAGTCAAGGTGACTAAAGGAGCATAATGAGGATTAAAACATGCTAATGTGGCATGAATGTTTAGTTAATTTCCATGATTTAATTAATGGAGATTAAAATGGAAATTGTGGAATTATGTTGAAAAACACTAGAAAATTCATAGCTCAACGCCTGTAAGGCGGATTCAAGTGAAATTTGAAATGGAAGTTGATGATGTTAGGCTTTGAAATGGAAGTTGCCCAACCCTAGGAGTTCATGCACTGGTGGCTTATGTTAATGATGTTTTGAGACATAAAATGTCTCTGGCTAAAGGATTTTATGATGGTTTATGTTAATGATGTTTTGAGACATGAGATGTCTCCTTTGCCTAAGGATTTATAAGAAAAATATTTTGGACGTAAAACGTCCACTGGCAAACGATGATTTCATGTAATGTCTATGAACATTGAAAATGTTCATATAAGAATTAAAGGGATTCCATCAGAGAAGGTAAAACATGTATGTTTTGCCTTAACAGGCCTACACGTGACTTGTAACTGGTTTTATGAATGAATGCTTAATGAAAAAGATTTCATGATGATATTTCAGTACATATACATGTCCTTAGGAAAAAAAAAAGTATTCCCGATGTTTAGGAAAAGGGTTTTTCATGGAAGCCTTGCCCTAAAAGATAAAATGCTTGCTTACTAAGTTATCACTCATGTTTTGTTTTCCCAACCCTTAGACAGGTACGGAGGAAACTCAGAAGGTTGCAAACCTAAGGCGTGGAGGAAAATATATGATGATAGCCTTGAAGGCTATGAGGAATGGAAAAGCACGAATATGCTAAGGTATGCTAATTGTGTATATGAACTTAGTTAGAATTCTAAGTTCCATATTTATGTGTATATGAACTTAGTTAGAATTCTAAGTTCCATGTGAATTAATGATTGAATGTATGCAAGTATGATATGTACAATGATTGAGTGTGTAATGACAGGCATGTAAAGATGCTATGAATGAAATGATGAATTTTATTATAAGTGAAATGTCACAATGTGTGATGATTGTCATGTCAAGGTATGAATGATGACAGATGAATAAATGAAAAAAAATTGGACATATTCCAATTAAGAACCCGCCGCGTGATCAGGGCAACAATCCTGATTCACATTTACCAATCGATAGGATCTTGAGGTAAGGAAGTGACGTCTCGGTTCGGGGTGTTACACCTCGCTGATATGGGTCGATGGCATCATCCGGGCCGAGATGAAGTGAAAAACCATCCTCCCATGAGAAAACATGTCGCTCCGCTTGAAGGAGGTTAGCTGCCTGCCCGTTGACTTCTAAACCGATGGCCTCTGGCAAAATGGCCTGGTGATGGAATCGGTATCTCAGTCTTCACCCTCCAGAAATGCCTCGTACTCGTTTGGGTGAGGAAAAGGCGTCAACCCATAGTAGGCGTTGATTGTCTCCACATGAAAAGGGACGATCTTGCCCCTGACTTTCACCCGCCCCTCCTCATGCTCCACTGCATTGGCATAGAACTCCTTGACCACGGGAGTAATAGCAAGCGGGGGTTGCGCCACAAAATTTTGCCATCCTCAAGCATGCAAGTGGAGTAGTGGGGCATCGAAAAATTCATCAATCTTAATTCCTCTCTCCGGAATCAGATGCCTTTTCTGGAGCGCATCTGTGTAGCACTTGAAGGCCTGGGTTGACACAAATCTGTTTGTGTCGAAGTCCACGGGTTCTTGAACTTTCTTTCTTTTGGCCGAGGATGATGACGCCATATCTTCCCTTGCAATCAAAAGTCCAATACAGAACAAGCCAAACTCTACAATGCACCAAAAGCAATCACCGGTCAACTTCCACCAACCAATCACCAAAATCAAACAAGCACCAAGCAATGTCAAGCAATCCACCCAAAGAAATCTCCAATCCGCAAACCAATCCACAAAATGCACTAGTCCAATCCAATTTTTCCACACCAACAATCACCAAACTACTTGTAAAGCAATTGAAATGCACCAAAAATGAAGAAGTGTTTTACCCACAAAGCTTCCCGACTAAAAATCTAAAGCTTGTGCTGTCTCTGAACTGGCGCCGGGGCTAGGGGGTAGCGGTGCCTAGGCGCTGATCTGCCGTCAGTCGTTTTCGGCGCCGGACGGAGAAGATGATGATGGTGGGGCTCAAAATAAAGCCCAAATGAAGGGGAAAGTGATGGGAACCTCAATGTAGGTGTTAGGCTTAGGATTTGGTGATGAAAAATTGGAGTTTTAGATGGATTTGAGCGGATCTAAGCAAAGGGGAAAAAGGATGAAAATGGAATGGTTGGAATGGATGAAATGGGAGGATGAATCCTTGATGAAATGCAGTTGGATTTGAGTTGAAATGACTTGAAATCTAGAGGAAAATGATTAATAATGAGAAAACAAAGATTTTTGGTGCCAGGGTGTGAGGGTTGGGGTTTAAACCCTAACCCCGAGCTTTATAGGTCGTCCGGGTCGCGCTGTCCACGACTCGGCACCGGGGAGCCCCCCTGCGGTGCCTAGGTGCCGATTTCTTTCATCAATTTTTTGCAATTTTTTTCCTATCTGTTTCCAAGCATGATCTTTGTGAGATTGTACTCCAAATTATTTTCCTGAAAATAAAAATAAAAACAAAAACAAAAGAAACAAAAACACAAATCAAAATGAAAATGAGCAATGGGTTGCCTCCCATTCAGCGCTAAGCTTAACGTCCTCAGCCTGACGTTCCTACTCTTCAATCCGCTTTCAATTTCACCACCTCAAATTCCCGGTCATTCGGACTGCAACTTGGAGGTTTAGATCTAATCTTAGCCCTTTTGTGCATTGAGTCGTGCCATATTTTACCTTCCGGCAGATGAGATAGGGGCATTTGGACATGAAACTGTCCAGTTTTATCCATTGTAACCCCTTATATTCCATTATTGGCTTTAACTTCCATACCCGGATTTTCCACCGGCTCGGTCATTCGTTTGAGCCCGATGTGATCAGTGAGTGGGTCTTTAGTATAGGTAGATAACTTGCAGACCTTGTTTACAATCTCCTCTGGGTTCTTCTCAATACCGGGCTAGGGAAGTTTTCGAACCGTCGAATTGCTCATATTAATCTTTAAGCAATCCTCTAAGTCAGTTGGGCTCTGTATAGACTTGAGCACGTTGAACGTAACTTTTTCATTTTGCACCTGCATGGTTAATTCTCCGGCTCGTACATTGATTATTGTGTTGCCCGTTGCAAGGAAAGGCCGACCGAGAATAATTGGCACATCTCGATCTTCTTCATAATCCAGGATAATAAAATTTGTAGGAAAAATGAACTTGTCCACCTTGACAAGAACATCTTCAATAATACCTTCCGGATACATGATAGATCGATCTACCAGTTGCAGCGTGACAGTAGTAGGTCGGGCTTCCCCGAGGCCCAATTTTCTGAAAATCGACTTGGGCATGAGATTAATGCTAGCTTCGAAGTCGCATAGAGCTCTCCCGAAGTATTGATTTCCAATTGTGCATGGGATAGTGAAACTCCCTGGGTCCTTGAGCTTAGGAGGTAGCTTCCTCTGCACCCTAGCGCTGGTTTCCTCCGTTAACGCCACCGTCTCAAATTCTGTCAACCGCCATTTCTTTGATAGCACGTCTTTCATGAAATTAGCGTAGCTAGGCATCTGTTCCAAGGCTTCGACGAGAGATATATCGATATATAGTTGCTTCAATACCTCTAGAAATTTCTTGAATTGGCCCTCCTTTTTAGTCTTTGTGAACCGCTAAGGAAATGGAGGAGGCGACCTTAGATCTGTGGCAATTTCAGTGTCCGGTTGCTTCTGGGTAGTAATTGGTTCTTCTGGCTCCCGTGACTGCTGAATTAGAGGATTAGTGGGTTCAGTTACCGATTCGAGTGGAATTGCGTCGGGTAACTGCTTTCCACTACGCAATGTGACTGCTTGGACCTGTTCCTTTCCTTTTCCCTTCGAGTTTTGCTTAGTGTCGCTTGACAACGAACCTTGAGGCCGGTTATTCAGAGCTGAGGCCAGTTGGCCTATCTGAGCTTCCAAGTTCCTATTCATCGTGATCTGAGATTGCATGAATTGCATAAAGATGTTTTCCAGATCAGATTTCTTTTCTTCTCACGGAGGTGGGTTGAATTTCATCAGTCTTAGTGGTCGTTGTTCCGGGGGCTACTACGAGAATTCAGGTGGTTGATTCGGCCTCGTCTGATTGTTCCATGAGAAGTTGGGATGATTTCTCCAGCCTAGGTTGTAGTTATTTCCATATTGATTTGCTGGATTTCTCTGGAATTTTCCCACGTAATTAACAGACTCCGGATTGGAGGCACATTCATCACTGGGATGAATGAATTCACCACACCACGTGCAAATGTCTATTGCTGTCAGCTGTTGTGGTGTAGACGCCCCTAGTGCACTGACGTTGGCTGGCCTGGACAAGTACTAGATTTGCTGAGATAAAGTGTCGATGTGGGCCTTTATCGATGAAACCACATCCAATTAAAGTAGACCCCCACTTCGGCTCCTGTCAGACGGTAGTTGATAAGTATTGGCCGCCATGATTTCAAGTAGGGCGTACGATTCCCGATAGTTTTTCCTCAGTAGAGAACTATTTGATGAAGAATCCACCATGTGACGGGTGGAGTCCTGGAGACCATTATTAAAAATTTGAATTTGAACCCACGACTGAATTCCATGATGCGGGCATTTTCGGAGTAGGTCTTTCAAGCGGTCCCATGCCTCTGATAGGGTCTCCTCTCTGTGTTGTTTGTGTTGGAAATATGTGGAAAACTAGCTAAATCTATGTTTTGATGATTAACAAATCAATTTGAGTAAGTCTTGGCTACTAACATGTTTGTGGAAATGTTTAAGGCATATACATTTGAAGAAAATAAAGCATGGAAGGCCAAGTCGTTCTCCAAGTCGACCCCAAGATCGACTTCAAGAAGCCAAATCTGTCTAGAGTTGAAAATGGGAGAAGAACAAGTGAAGTCGCAGGCCAAGTCGACTCCGCTTGCGACTTGGGAAGCCAAGTCGCAAACGAAGTCGACTCCAGCATCGACTTCAGTTGGGAGATTCACTCCGAAGCTGAATTTAGGATGGAAGAATGCCGAAGTCGCAAACGAAGTCGACTCCAGTTGCGACTTGGGCAAAGTCGCGAACGAAGTCGACCCCAAGTTCGACTTGATGCTCTCAAGCTCAAAGTTGCAATTTCAAGTTCATTCCAAGAGTCAACTTGAGTGTTCTCAAAACCAAATCAAAGGTGCAAGATCAACTTAAATCTATCAAGTCCAAAGCAAAGCTCCAAGCGTATCTCAAGATGAAGAAACTCAAGCTATGAAGATCAATCCAAGTTCAAAACAAGATACATAAGCTTGACCAAGAAGTTATTCAATGATTCAAGGCTTACAAAACATGGAGCAAATAAAAGCAAAAAACTATAAAAGGAAAGACATGAGAAATGCAAAAGAAATAAAGGCATGAAGGAACAAGCATCTCGGAATTATTCAAGTTTATCAAAGCCAACTGAAAAGGTGAAGTCGCACCCGAAGTCGACTTCACCTGCGACTTGGGTCAAGTAGATACCTAAGTCGACCCAGCCTGAAACTTGAAGTCGCTACGGAAGGCGAAGTCGCACCCGAAGTCGACTCCATCTGCGACTTGGGCAAAGTCGCACCCGAAGTCGACTCCGCCTGCGACTTGGGTCGCAACGGTGGGAATTTATTCGAACGTTGGCGCATTTAATGAGCGCCAACCACCTTCAAACGTTCGGATTCCCTCCACAATTATAAAAGGGAGTTATTGTGGACGAGGAAAGTAGCTGAGAATCTTTAAGTGTGCTTCACTCCTATATTCAAGAGCTCTAAAGAGATCAAGCCATTCAAGGAGGAAGAACTTTGCTTCAAACTGCAAGAGCTCAACTTCTGAATCTTCAAAACCTACATTACAAGTTCTTCTCTGCGCCAAATTGCTTCTACACATCTGTAAAGTGTAGACTTCTTTTGTTATTTCATTCGTTTGTATTGAACTTGATTTAGTTTGAGGAACTAAGATCAAGTGTAAGCAAGGTAGTGTGTGATTGGAGTGGAACTCATCACCTACCTGTGTTGTGTTGTGTTGAGGCCCCCTAAAGCTGGAATCTAGAAGAGAGCAGTGGCTCTAATTGTATTTGAAGAATACAATAGTGGAACCCAAGTCACAAGGAGTGTGAGCTTGGAAGAGTGGAGTAGGGAGGTTGCCCGAACCACTATAAAAATCTTGTCTGCTTGATTTATATTTCTGCTCTTTACATTATATTGCTTTCCATTTTGTTTCTTCATTAAGGGGATTAGATTAATCCGGGGTAAAGTTTCTGTTTAAGTTATAAATTTTTAAATACCCAATTCACCCCTCCCCTCTTGGGTAATCGCCATTAACTCGGGACCAACAAGTGGTATCAGAGCAGGTCTTTGAGTTAAACCAAAGAGATCTATTGATATGGCATCCCAATCTACTTCCGTTCCCGGTTTTGCTTAGGGTCAATCATTCACTAGGCCACCATTGTTTGATGGGAACAATTTCGGCTATTAGAAGCTTCGTATGAAGCAACTCATCATGGCTACCGACATGGATTCTTGGATTGCAATCCAAGATGTTGTAACCTTGCCTATCGAAGAAAGAGCTTCCAAATGGACCGAAGAGGAAGTAAGAACCGTTAAGAGCAATGCTAAGGCTATGAACTCTTTATTTTGTGCTCTTACGGCTTCTGAATATGATAGAGTATCCTCTTGCCTAACCGCTAAAGAAATATGAGATACTTTAACATCTATTTATGAAGGAACTTCTCAAGTCCAAGGGACTAGGAGAAATATTTTGATAGGAGAATTGGAAAGCTTTAGAATGCTAGAAACGGAAAATATTTCTGAGATGTTTGCAAGATTTTCTAAGATTACTAATGCTTTGAAAGGTCTTGGAAAGGCTATCTCTGAATCTGAACAGGTTATGAAGATACTAAGAGCTCTACCGGAATCTTGGACTCCAAAGATTACGGCAATTGAAGAAGCCAAAGACCTAAATACACTAAAGCTAGAAGATCTTATTAGCTCATTAATGTCACATGAGCTAATCAAGAGAAGAAATGAAGATCAACACAAAGGCAAGAAAGCCATTGCATTAAAAGCGGCACACAACTCAGAAGAATCTACCTCCTCGTCTCACAACGACAATGAAGACATAGCACTACTCACTCACAAATTCCGGAAATTTATGAGAAAAGAAAGGAACTTCAAAGACCTCAGAGAAAGATCACGAAGAGAGAAGAAGAAGGAACCAACAAGGTGCTATAGATGCGGAGGTGTGGAACATATGCAATCTCAATGTCCTACACCGGAAGAGAGGAAGGAAGGACATGAAGGTAGAAAATACCAAAGACCAAAGGGGAAAGGAATGTATGTCAATGAAGAGACTTCATCAACAAGCAGCTCTTCAACCGAGGAATTTTAGGCGGAAAATTGTGCAAGAATATGCTGCACGGCGCGGATTGAGTAAGAAGAAGATTTGTTGTGTTTGAACACAACAGAAGTTTTGGAAGAACAAACCACTTCAACAAAGTATACAGAAAATGAAGAGGTAACTTCCAAACTTTGCCATTCTCAATGTACTTATTCTTCTTTTCATGATTGCCTCAAATGTGCTGAATTAGAAGAACTACAACTTGCATATGATTCATTATATGAGGAAATCAAAAAGCTAGGAAACAAGTTGTCATTAACGAGACAACAATGTAACTTCGTTATTATTGAAAATGGAAAACTAGCTGAAAAATCAACAAAACTGAAAGAAGAAAATGAATCATTATTGGAAGAGATAGAAAAATTGAAAAAGGAGAATGAATCATTAAATGAATCATTAGCAAAGTTCTCTAATCCCGGAGAAAATGTGAAGATGTTTTTAAACATAACTGCTCAAACAAGTAAAAGAGGCCTTGGATATTATATATTTGAGCAAAAAGAAAGTGGCAAATCAAATGTGCCAATACTTGAGAAATATCAAACTAAAACTGCACCAATATACAAGCCAAGAAGGAAAAATGTCATGTGGACTAGCAGGCCAACGTTTGAACCATTATATACTTGGAGGCCTACTCCAAGATTACCAATGGCTTGCAATTACTGCAACAAAATGGGTCATAAAGCCTATAAGTGTAACTTTAAGAAATTGTTTGACCATGGTGCAAAATTAGTTTGGGTTCCAAGGAATACAAGATTTGGACTTTCTAAGTTAGAGCAACAAAGGTTGAATAATATTACTAACCCAAATGGACCCATAAAATGGGTACCAAAGAGATGAGATTTACCTTTTTATTTTTCAGATTTGTTTCAAGGCAAAGGCAAACAATGTATGGTTCATGGATAGCGGTTGTTCAAGACATTTGACCGGAGAAAGAAGTCTATTTCGTAAACTTAAGCCTTGCAACGACAGAACGGTTGCCTTTGGTAATAATGAGAAAGGTAAAATTAAAGGTAAAGGAAACATTTATAGTATTTCAAATGCATGCGTGGAGGATGTTTTGTTTGTTGAAGGGCTTAAGCATAACCTAATGAGTATTAGTCAATTATGTGATAAAGGATACAAGGTTGTGTTTGAATCATCTATATGTAATGTATTTGATGGAGAACATATCATGTTCTGTGGAAAAAGATATGGAAATGTGTATTTGGTTTCACTTGATGAACTAGATGGTCAATGTCTAATGACCATTGATAATGATCCATGGGTTTGGCATAAAAGGCTTGGACATATAAACATGGGAAATATAAAGACCCTATGGAAGAAGAGTTTGGTAGAAGGCTTGCCAAAGTTGAAATATGACAAAGACAAAATTTGTAAGGCATGTCAATTATCTAAACAACCTAAAATGCCTTTCTCTATCAAAAAGGAAATTTCCACCACTAGGCCACTTGAATTACTACACATAGATTTATATGGGTCATCCGATATTTTAACCATTGGTGGAAAGAAATATGTATTTGTTATTGTTGATGATTTTTCAAGATTCACATGGATAATTCTCTTAGCTAGCAAAGATGAAGCTTTCTCTATGTTTTCAACTTTTGTAAATTTGGTGCAAAATGAAAAATAAAGTACTATTATGACTATAAGAAGTGATCATGGTGGTGAATTTGAAAACAAACGATTCATAGAGTTATGTAATGAAAAAGGAATTCATCACACATTTTCCGCACCAAGAACTCCACAACAAAATGGAGTAGTTGAAAGGAAAAACAGAACTATACAAGAGATGGCTAGAATAATGCTAAATGAGAGCAAATTATCCAAGAAATTTTGGGGTGAAGCTGTAAGTACAGCTTGTCATGTTTTGAATCGAGTTACCATTCGAGCAATCTTGAAAAAGACCCCGTATGAATTATGGAAAGGAAGGAAACCAAATATCTCTCATTTTTATACTTTTGGATGTACATGCTATGTTTTGAACAATGGAAAAACCAACTTGGGAAAATTAGATGCTAAAAGTGATGAGGCAATATTCCTTGGGTACTCATCAAATAGCAAAGCATATAGAGTATTCAATAAACGAAACCAAGTGGTAGAAGAATCCATACATGTTGTTTTTTATGAAACTAACCCATGCTTCAAAAGAAAAGATGATTTAAGTGATGCAGATGATATAGCAAGCAATCTTGAAAAATTGCATGTGGAAAAGCTAGAAGATTCCATGGAGGAAAGGGTAAGTGAAGGTAATAATTCCTACAAACCTCCAACAGATTTGAAATTCAAACATGCCCATCCAATTGAACAAGTTATAGGGAATGTATATGAAGGTGTGAAAACTAGAAGATCAAAACAAAATGTTTGTGGACAATACGCTTTTGTATCTAAAATTGAACCTTCTAATATTGATCAAGCTCTTGATGATGAGAACTGGAGTATAGCAATGCAAGAAGAGCTAAATCAATTTGAAAGAAACCAAGTTTGGCACCTTGTTCCTAGACCAAACGATTGTACTGTTATTGGCACCAAGTGGGTCTTTAGGAACAAATTAGATGAAAGTGGACTTGTAGTGAGAAACAAAGCTAGACTTGTGGCAAAAGGATACTCACAAGAAGAAGGTATAGATTTTGAGGAATCCTATGCCCCGGTTGCTAGATTAGAGGCAATTCGCATCTTACTAGCTTTTGCATCTCACATGAACTTTAAATTGTGTCAAATGGATGTTAAAAGTGCATTTCTGAATGGTTATATAAATGAAGAGGTGTATGTAGAACAACCATCTAGATTTGAAGAAAAAGATCAATCTAAATTTGTGTACAAGCTAACCAAAGCATTATATGGACTAAAACAAGCTCCAAGGGCTTGGTATGATAGACTAAGCAAATTTCTGATTGATCATGATTTTCAAAAAGAAAAGGTAGACACCACTTTGTTTATCAAGTATAAAGAAAAGGATATTTTGATCATTCAAATTTATGTTGATGATATCATTTTTGGTGCTACTAATGAGAATCTTTTTCAAGAATTTTCTGAGCTTATGCAGAAAGAATTTGAGATGAGCATGATGGGAGAACTAAACTTCTTCCTTGGACTACAAATCAAGCAATTAAATGAAGGAATTTTCATTAACCAGTCCAAGTATATCAAAGAAATGCTAAAGAAGTTTGGCATGGAGAACAGCAAAGGAGCAAACACGCCAATGAGCTCAACAATCAAAATCGACAAAGATGAAAAAGGGAAAATGGTTGATTTGAAATTATATAGAAGCATGATAGGATCTTTGTTGTATTTAACTGCTTCTAGGCCTGATATATTGTTTAGTGTGTGTATGTGCTCTAGATTTCAATCATGTCCAAAAGAATCACACTTGGTAGCTGTGAAATGAATTTTCAGATACTTAGTAGACACTACCAATATAGGACTTTGGTATCCAAAGGGCTCTAATTTTGATCTAATCGGCTACTCGGATGCGGATTTTGCCGGTTACAAAGTAGATAGAAAAAGCACTAGTGGAACATGTCAATTTCTTGGGAACATGTTGGTTTCATGGTTTTCAAGAAAACAAACTAGTGTTGCTCTATCTACGGCGGAAGTCGAATACATTGCCGCCGGGAGCTGTTGTGCCCAATTACTTTGGATGAAACAGCAACTTAGGGACTATTTCATGGATTTTAAAGATATACCCATTAAATGTGATAATACTAGTGCCATATGTTTAACTAAAAATCCAGTATTGCATTCTAGGACCAAACATATAGACCTTAGACATCATTTTATTAGAGAACATATGGAAAATCATGATATATGTCTAGTATATGTAAGAACTGAGGATCAAATTGCAGATATATTCACAAAGCCCCTAGCAAAAGAAGCATTTTATAAGATTAGAAATGACATGGGAATGATTAATTTAACCTAGCATAAACTTAGGGAGAGCACCTGTTTAGAGGGAGCAAACCCACCTATCTCTTTCTTCTCTTAATTACATTTTTGATATATTGACAAAAAGGGGGAGAAGAGTAGGATTTGAGTCCCAATGACTCCAAAGGGGGAGACGAGTAGGATATGGTTGGGGAGAAGAGTTTGAATGACTTCAACTTGAAAGTTTGAATGAGCATATGTTTGTTGGATGTTCTGAAAGTTTGCTAAGCATGTTATTTTTAAGAAATTGAAAGGTATACACTCAAATCAGTTTTGTCAATCATCAAAAAGGGGGAGATTGTTGGAAATATGTGGAAAACTAGCTAAATCTATGTTTTGATGATTAACAAATCAATTTGAGTAAGTCTTGGCTACTAACATGTTTGTGGAAATGTTTAAGGCATATACATTTGAAAAAAATAAAGCATGGAAGGCCAAGTCGTTCTCCAAGTCGACCGCAAGATCGACTTCAAGAAGCCAAATCTGTCCAGAGTTGAAAATGGGAGAAGAACAAGTGAAGTCGCAGGCCAAGTCGACTCCACTTGCGACTTGGGAAGCCAAGTCGCAAACGAAGTCGACTCCAGCATCGACTTCAGTCGGGAGATTCACTCCAGAGCTGAATTTGGGATGGAAGAATGCCAAAGTCGCAAACAAAGTCGACTCCAATTGCGACTTGGGCGAAGTCGCGAACGAAGTCGACCCCAAGTTCGACTTGATGCTCTCAAGCTCAAAGATGCAGTTTCAAGTTCATTCCAAGAGTCAACTTGAGTGTTCTCAAAACCAAATCAAAGGTGCAAGATCAACTTAAATCTATCAAGTCCAAAGCAAAGCTCCAAGCGTATCTCAAGATGAAGAAACTCAAGCTATGAAGATCAATCCAAGTTCAAAACAAGATACATAAGCTTGACCAAGAAGTTATTCAATGATTCAAGGCTTACAAAACATGGAGCAAATAAAAGCAAAAAACTATAAAAGGAAAGACATGAGAAATGCAAAAGAAATAAAGGCATGAAGGAACAAGCATCTCGGAATTATTCAAGTTCATCAAAGCCAACTGAAAAGGTGAAGTCGCACCCGAAGTCGACTTCACCTGCGACTTGGGTCAAGTCGATACCTAAGCCGACTCAGCCTGAAACTTGAAGTCGCTACGGAAGGCGAAGTCGCACCCGAAGTCGACTCCATCTGCGACTTGGGCGAAGTCGCACCCGAAGTCGACTCCGCCTGCGACTTGGGTCGCAACGGTCGGAATTTATTCGAACGTTGGCGCATTTAATGAGTGCCAACCACCTTCAAACGTTCGGATTCCCTCCACAATTATAAAAGGGAGTTATTGTGGACGAGGAAAGTAGCTGAGAATCATTAAGTGTGCTTCACTCCTATATTCAAGAGCTCTAAAGAGATCAAGCCATTCAAGGAGGAAGAACTTTGCTTCAAACTGCAAGAGCTCAACTTCTGAATCTTCAAAGCCTACATTACAAGTTCTTCTCTGCGCCAAATTGCTTCTACACATCTGTAAAGTGTAGACTTCTTTTGTTATTTCATTCGTTTGTATTGAATTTGATTTAGTTTGAAGAACTAAGATCAAGTGTAAGCAAGGTAGTGTGTGATTGGAGTGGAACTCATCACCTACCTGTGTTGTGTTGTGTTGAGGCCCCCTAGAGCTGGAATCTAGAAGAGAGCAGTGGCTCTAATTGTATTTGAAGAATACAATAGTGGAACCCAAGTCACAAGGAGTGTGAGCTTGGAAGAGTGGAGTAGGGAGGTTGCCCGAACCACTATAAAAATCTTGTCTGCTTGATTTATATTTCTGCTCTTTACATTATATTGCTTTCCATTTTGTTTCTTCATTAAGGGGATTAGATTAATCTGGGGTAAAGTTTCTGTTTAAGTTATAAATTTTTAAATACCCAATTCACCCCTCCCCTCTTGGGTAATCGCCATTAACTCGGGACCAACAGTTTGAACGAGACTATATCCATCCTCCGCTTGGCTAACTTGGCAGGAGGGAAATATTTCTTCAGGAATTTATGAATTAAGTCATTCCATGTGTTGATGGAGTTCGGTGGCAAAGAGTCTAGCCACTCTGAAGCTCTATCCCATAGAGAAAATGGAAAAGTTTGTAGTCGCATTGCCTTGTCGGAGACTCTGTTCTGCTTGAAGGTGTTCATAATCTGCAGGAAATTCCGCAGATGGCGGTGTGGGTTTTCAGATGTTAGACCTCTGAACTGCCCAATAGACTGGAGCATCTGGAAAATCATCGACTTGATCTCGAAGTTGCTGGTGTCAATGGGAGGAGGTGCAATGCTCGTCTGAACTACATTCTAGCTGAGCGCAATTAGATCCTAAATGGGTTGGTCCAAATCATCTTGAGGCGGATGATTTGGAATCTCAATCCTTTGGTTCCCCTGATGATTTGCGTGAACGTTCTCATCCTGGTTCTCGATGCGCTCCATAGTATGCTGTTAGTTCCCAGCCTCCCTGCTCTTGCGACACCTTCTCAAATACGTTCGTTTGGGTTCCGGATCAAAAGGAATAACAATCTCCTTTCCGGATCTGCCTCGGCGTATGCAATATGAGATGATTCTGCAAAAACCAATGAAATTGAACTAGCAGAAAAGAAATTCTACGCTAAAAGAAATTATGAAAATAAACTATTCTACAGAATTATACAAGAAAGCAATAAAACTAAAAATAATTGGCTAAACATTTCCTTAGAAACGGCACAAAAAACTTAACGAGCTGCGTATATGTCAATTAAAATGCTCGCTATTTATGCAAGTATACATGCCGTGTCAAGTAATAAAGAGTGAGTAAAGTATCGTTCCCACGAGGAATTGTTAACTGGAATTATTAATTAGTTTAACTGCTTTCGATGGATGAAAATTCTGAGTTTATGATTTAACTAAAACTAATGACTGCAATGAGAAATTAGAGTAGAGTTGCGAAACTACTGGATACTAGAAACGGGTTTACTGATTAGGGATGGCAGATGGATAGCTTGGAATCCTTGAATCTAAACTATATTGCTTTAGTTCTTTTTAATCGGATTGTGTATGGATTTACTAGCCCAAGTTCATTAATCTCTATATTTTTCTTCCAACATTATATAAAGCTAATCATACCCTATTTAATTGCTACGTTCCCATGCCATTAAATAAAGTAAAATTGATAAGTTCATAACCTGTATAATGACTACACAGGGTTTAACGGTATATTCCTATCCGTTAAACAACTTCCCTTACATAAAGGTGGAAACATTTGCCTTGCACATAGATCTAGCAGAGATCTTCCTCTTCCAAGGATAAATCAAGCAAATAAATCATCTTACAAGGTAGCTAATCTTGTAAAAAACATTAAATCTGCACATGGAAAGGTAAATTATACACGATCATATATAAAATCAAATATTCATTCTTGAAATTCAAAGAACCAAAAACAATATAGTTTAGAATTCAATTCATCCTAAATATCCATCTAATGGAGGTTTAGTTCAAAGACAAGATTTCAACATCCATTACATTCATATAAAAAGTTTCCATAAAAGCAGAGAGAAAAGTAGAAGATCGTGATTTCTTCTTTCTTTGACTTCGTAATTCATCTATGGGCACTCTCTTCTCTTTTTTTCTTGTCGCGCGTGAACCCCTAGGAACTATTTATAGATTCAATTTGTGCAGTACGCACTGAAATTTGCACGTACGGATGTGTATTGGCGCCTAGGCGCCAACTCTCTGTGTGCTGGGCAACTTGGAACTTCTCTGCAAACCCTAGGAATTCATGCACTGGCATCTAGGCGCCAACTCCCTGGAGTTTCATGACTTGGAACTTTATTCTTGACACATTGGGGATCATGCCTGGCGCCTGGGTGCCCCTGGGTGGCGCCTAGGCGCCAACTCCCTGGAAGCAGTTTGACTTGTGGCTTTAAAAACTTTTGAACTTTGCCTACATGTAGATGAAGTGGCGCCTGGGCGCCCCTGGGTGGCACCTAGGCGCCATCTACCTGCCTTTGACTTGTCTTGATCTGCATTCCACTTTGCCCGCATTGCCTTCCCGTCCTTCCTGCAAAAGATGGAAAAATTAAGTAAATGAACTAAAAATACCTAAATAATGCTAAAAATGCCTAAAAACTAAATAATGCTTCTAAAATGCAAAGCGAGTGAAAATTAAGTTAAACGAATGCAAACTAAGCCTAATCTCTCGAACTAACGCACAAATAAAGCCTGAAATGGGCCATGATAACTCGTATTTTTACGAGTTATCAACATTTCAAAGAAAGAATGATTTAAAGTTAATATGTTATAGACTATATGAGATTAAACCCATATGGCACGTATATGTGAATTGAAAAAGAAACAAGGCATGCAAGCACAACATGTGATGAAAATGTATAAGGTAATTATGTTTACTTGTCTAGGAAAAGGCAAGGAAAGGATGGAAGGGCAAAAGGATCGCCACAGGTAAGCAAGCAGGACTTTTGAAAATGACATTTTATTCTCAAATGTTAAAATGCTTTCATCTCTTGAATGTAAGTAAGCAAACAGGACTCTTGAATGTTTCTAAAGTTATTTAAGGGTGGCCATACCTTCATCTCTTTGTTACAAATTGATTTATGCTTTTATTGAAATGATTGAAATAATTCTTCTCTATTTGGAAATGGCATGCCAGCATGGATTTAAACGATGTTTCATTGAACCGATGTTCAAATGGATGGTGCAAAGAATTCTCTACATGAGAATGACAAGTTGCCATGTGTAAGAGGTATATAATGCCGGGGTGACTAAAAGTCATGTATGGAATAGAAATCAAGTAGGTGTGGCGCCCCCAACCCGAGGTCACATCCTTACCTCGAGATCTATTGACTGGTAAACGTGATCAGTATTGTTGCCCTGTCACACGATGAGATTTAACGGATATTTATCCAATTAGTTACAGTTCCTTACAAATTGATTTCATAATATTTATCATCAAATGCTCATTCAGGCTATCTTTGCCCTGATAAACACATTTCATATCAGATAAATCATAAAAATTCATAACATGTCTATCATTCATTGTCACATGTATATAAAATACAAGGCATATCATAAATCATAAAAATTCATAACATGTCTATCATTCATTGTCACATGTATATAAAATACAAGGCATATCATAGATCACATATGATCATAAAATATCAAGTAAAATTACATCCATTTGCCATAAACGGCGCACATTAAAATTCATCACGTTTTTGTTCTTCCATGATCAACTCATGCTCCTTGTCTCCTTCGTTCCTTCACCTGTCTATGGGTTTGGAAAATAATAGGTGAGTTGTAAACTCAATAAGCAAGCTATATATTTTTCAGGAAATTCATTTTGAAGGCAACCATGTTTAAAAGCATTTCTCTCCATTCAGTAGAGACACTTAACAAGCGATCAACTACCTGCGGAGCAAAAATCTTTTTATAAAACTTTCATAGACATTTCATAAACATGGGATGTGCAAATTCATCATTTCCATTCATGAAATTATTCCTTCATGTGATGGTATGCTAGCTCGGGGAACATCCTTTCATTACATGATCATTTCCATCCTTGGCGCCGGATCTTCCGACTTGGCAACGTCAAGGGGGACTCCTTGTCCACTTACTACCTCGACTAGCCTACTTGATTTCCATTCCATGCATGACTTTTAGTCACCTCGGTATTATAAACCTCTTACACATGGAACTTGTCATTCTCATGTAGAGAATTCTTTGTACCATCCCTTTTTAAACATCATTTCAATGAAAACATCGTTTCAAATCCATACTTCATCACTTTTCATGAATAATTGCGAAACAGTAAGCAATTCATTACCATAATTGAAGTAACATTTCATAACACATTGAGATAAACGAATGACTATCCTAATATACCTTGTAATGAAAACCAAATTCATTTAGAAATTTTTCTTGCTTACCTTGATCACGTGAGCTTTCTAGATCTACCTTTTCTTTGCCTTTGGCTATACATGTAAGAATGGCATAGCATTCATGTAAATTCCATTTGTTTGCATTCAACTTAGTTTTCCAACCCATTTTCATTAATATTCATAACCCACTTGTCATCTTGGCCCCCTTTAGACATTCACATCATGGGTCCATAAAAAATCAGATTTGTGCTAATCTTTTCCACCCTATGTTGAACGTCCCATGTAATTCATGTTTCATACATATCATAAAAATATGAAAATCGGGTTATATACGTAACCCTAAGTTCCATCCTTTTTAAAACCCACCTCTAATAGGTTAATCCTCATAATCACTTATGATACTTGTTTATATCTCATTGTAATTTAAATTGCATCCCAAAAATCTAGAATTTAACATTTACTTTGATTTATTCCTCAATCTGTCCATATTGCTAAAATCAGACGCACTGATTTCTCTAATTTTTTAATCATAATCAAATCTAGGAATTTAAATCTGAAATTTCTATCATACCTTAATAATTTCATTAGCTAAACAAAATAAATATTTCTAGCACAATATATAAATTATTTATATTTATTTTGGTATTTTTACTCTACTGGATAGAAGTATCAATTTTCAGACAGCTCTAATCACATTAATTATTAGGTATATTTATACCTTTCAAAAACAAATTTTTATTTTGGTAAAGTGTTATTAATGATGTCTTCCATATCATATAAACGTTTCAGCTCAAAATACTTAGTGTAAAAATTATTAAAAATCATTTGGTGAAGCTGATCGTGACACCCATTCAACCCTGTTCAGGCTGATTTTCTCGGATTTTTAATTTCCAACATGCTTACTGTTTTGATCTGAAAATTATATATTTCCTTACTAACCTTATATTTAGTTCTCAAAAAACTTTTCATGCTAAAAATCGTTCATTTACTATTTTATTCATATTTTGGATTTTGATCACATTTCTTCTAGGTTTTTTCCCATATTTGCGTCTAATTTCAATAAATATGCCAAAATCCTTAATCATTTGTTCTTAATTATTATACCCAACATATATAATCCATTAAATTATTATTCATAATCTAATCAAGATATGCAATCCAAACAACAACTTATTTTGTGAATTTAAGAAAATTCAAGCGAGGTTTTTCACCCATAATCAACCCTAGACTTCCATTTAGTCTTCTTGAATCCTTGATTCATTCTTTCCATGCAATTCTCATCCAATACCCAAATCAAGGGCATCATGAATCATTCTACAAGGATTCATTATGGATCCAATTCGTGACCCATAATTTGAGGTGAAAAACTTAAGATTAAAGAACCCAAAGCATGAAGTATACTTACTTGAATTGAGTCACACTTTAAGCTCAACTTCTCTAGCTTAATTCCTTTGCTTCTTTTCTATTTTTCTCTCCCTTTTTCTCTCCTTTTTCTCTTCTTTTCTTTCTTTCCTTGCTACTGGAAAAGGGGACGTGTTTTGCTGCTACCTTACTTGGGTTTTTCCCTTTTGATTTTTATCTCTCTAACCTCATATGCTATGGATGTACATATCCGTTTAAGCTGGATTTTTCTAGCCTTGTGGGCCCCATTTTTCCTATCAATTAGAGACATAATTAAAGCATGTTTATCCTCTTTGATGACATGGCACAATATCATCCAATTAAATTTGATAATTATCTAAATAAAATCCATTAAAATCCATGTCATTAAGGAGCCACAAATCTGTCCCCCATTCAACGTCCGATATGCATAAGCTTTTGTCATTTTTCCACACCATTTTAACTTTAATTTAATGGTAATTTAATCACCTAGTAATGTAGCTCAATTAGGGGTCAATTTAGGATAATTAAAAAAATCCCAAAAATCCCAAAAATTGTCATAACTGTCCACATTTCCCCTGCTACATGTTGTTGTCCATTTATTGATCATATCTCAATGGCCTGGATTTGATGCTTTTAACCACAAATTTCCACCCTAATTAAATGCACATTTATTCAAATTAATCCATAGCTGACTTTGACATATATTTTATGTGAAAAAAATCACTAAAGTCCAAATTGAGGGCTGTTTGAATGTCCATGTGTGCCACATACACTATGCTCCTTTGAGCTCCTCCTTAGCTCCTTAAAATCCAACGTTAATGCAGGGATATTTTTATGGATTTTTTCATTTGTAATAATTCACAAAATACCCTGCAATTTACCCTCATTTGACACATCATTTTTGTCTTTATCCATTTGATTATTTTATTTAACTTTAACATAAATGCTAATCACTTTATGGTGCAAAAGTCGAAAGAGTTGATCCCAATTTCGTGCATGCATAATCTCAACATTATTAGCTTGATCAAACCCTTTCATAACCATGATCTCATAATTTTAACCGTCCATTTTAAATTTCGTCTTAATCCGACTTTTCTAGCTCAAGTTATGATCGTTTGAAGTTATCTCTGAATTTTGGACAGTGATGTTCAATTATCATCAAAATTTTCATAATCTAACTTTTCCATGTGATTAAGCACGAAATTATGTGCTTCCATTTCAATTTTCATCTTAATCCGCCTTATAACCGTCAAATTACGAATTTTCCAACATTTTCCAACTTGGCTCTATAATTAGCCTCCTAATTTCCATTAATCACATTATGAAAATTAATTAATTTTTCATGGCCCACTAATACCATTTTAATCATCATTAGGCCACTTTAATCATATTGGCCCATTTCGACTTAGAGTGATTGATTTTTATCATCATTCATAACCTCTGACCTAATTGCCATAAATCATCAATATTGCACATAAATCATTTATAATTCAATCAAATCATACTTGAATCATACAAATGCATATAGGTGTGGAAAAACCCAGCAAAGGTGGGGTCCACAGCTGGATATAACCAGCAACATATAAACCAATGCATGTTCAAGTGAATGGTCTTTGGAAAATTCTCTAAGTGCTGAAATTTCTCTCCTACAAAGCCAGCATCTCATGTCCCCTCTTGGCTAGAAAAAGAAGGAAGAAAATTAAGAAAAAAAGAAGTGAATTTGAGGAGGAAATCATCTCCAAGTGTTAGGGTTTGAGTTAGCACTAAACCAAGTAAGTATATGTGTTGTTTGAGTTGGTTATTTTGAGTTTTAAACTCCAAAATGGGAATATGAAAGGGATGCTTAAAGAATCCTTAAAATGATGATTTAACATGCCTTTGATTGAATATGGAATGGGTGTTAGATTATATGCATGAATTTTCATGATTTAGATGATGAAAAGTGAAGTTTTGAATTATATGTGAGTTGAAAACTCAAGTTGATAAACCCTAAATCTCCATGAAAAGTTGCTATTTTGGTTTGATGATGTGATTAGGTTATGAATCATGTATTAATGCAAAACATATGTTGGTTTGTGCTTAAATGATGAATTTTAGAAAATATGGAATGCAAAGGGGTAAATATGACCCGATTTCTTCGTTTCTATGCTAAAAATCATATGGAAATAGGTTTGCATGCTTTGTTAATTCTATGTAGGGTAAAATTCCATAGGGTTAATGTATTATTGATGCCCAGAAGGGTTTGGGAAAATAAGCTCAAAATCTGATTTTTATGGATTTATGAAATGATGCATAAATGGAGTGAAAATGGGATCCGAAACGAGTAGGCAACTTGCTGTTTGAGAGGTTTTTATTTATGGATGTTAAACATGTGTTAATACTATAGATTTGGATTAGAAAAAATGAAATTATTTTCTGAAAATTCGAATTTATTAAACTGCTTAGGGTTATGTGTCAAAAGACAAGTTAAATGGGTGAAACACGGACTCCAAACTTGCTGTTTTCGAAACCTATGGTGAGTGGATTTAAATCCCATAAAAATACCCTAAATGTAGTGGTAATTAAGGGTAAATGACACGCTGAAATATGAATTAAGTTGCTGACTTAGAAAATTTTCTGAAATATGTTATGTAAGTGTTGCCAAATGGGCATATGTGAAGAGATAGATATGCAAGGATACTAAATGATTTGTGAAATATGGTTTTATGCAAAAATGCATGAAAATATATTTAATTTCATGATTATATATCTGTTTAGAATTTCATAATGATAATTCCAAAATTTTGGAATTGATTAATGAAGCTAACCGTATGCTTAAAACGGGCACCGATGCGTGTAATTTGGAAAAGGATTGATAAATGGCAAAATGAAGGTTAATGAACCTATGTATGATAATTATGGAATGAATTTTATGTGATTGAAATGGATACCCTATCTATGGGGTTATACATGTTATATGTTAGCCGATGAAATGTGTAAAAATGTGCTAATATGTGCAATATGTGCTATATATGTGCAAAATAACTTGTGAAGTCAAATAAATGATATATGTGAATAAAATGGGTTGGAAAACTAAGTGAGATATGATGAAAAGAAATATATGAAAAAATATATTATTCTCATGTAGGCAAAGGTAAAGGAAAAGCGGGGTCGGAAAGCTAAAGAACACAGGTAAGCAAGCAAATTTTCTGAATGAATTTTGGTTTTCTAAATTGTTTACATAAATGCAAATTTTTTCTCTAACTTTTTTGATGAAATTGTGGAAATTATTTCTAATATTTTTAAGGATGGTCATTCCTTAGTTAAATGGTGTTGAAATGATGTTCTACTTCAAATGCATTATTATGAAATTTTCTTTGATAAATGCTATGGTAAAATGATATGATTTTATGTTTATTATTGAAAAATCATGCTAGCATATTAAAGATGGATTTATGAAAAATTTCATGTGCACAAGGTACTAGGTCCACTTGAAGGGTATAAGCGGACCGATTGTCCCCCCTTGGTGTGGCCAAGTCGCTTAAAACAGGCCCAAGGCCGGCGACACCCTCTTTATAATGGGAGATAACGTGACGGATGGTTGCCTGGCTTGCTTCCATCCTAAGGAAAAAATAATATATATGTTCATGTTTTATATGGCATTATTCATATCGTACTCGTGAGGGGTACGGGATTTATATTTCCAAGATATACCTTTTGACAAGGTATAAGTTGCTTTCCAAGATGATTTTAAATAAAAAATCTTGCCTGAAATGATTTGCCTGTAAAATTGCAAATAGCTTGCTTATTGAGTTTCGACTCACGTTTTCGTTTTCCAAACCTAAAGACAAGTGAAGGATAAGAAATGGCGACGGAGCAAGTTCCAGCTTGAGAAAGTCATTAGAAAACTCTAGTATTTCAATGTTATGAAATAATTCATGTTGAATGATGTAACCAATTGAATGTTTTAGATTGATGACTACGATTTATAAATGCAGTGACATCTGATTTAGGCGAATGCTGAAATGTCGCTTGAACATCATGTTGTGTATATGCGCTGAATGGATTGAAATGGCTTAGTTAAGCATAAATTGAAAATATGGGAAATTGAACCTCCATGAGAACTTCTATGTGAATATAATTAATGGGATAAATATCTGATAAAACCTGCCGTGTGACAGGGCAACAATCCTGATCACGTTTACCAATCAATACGATTCCGAGGTAAGGCTTAGGATGTGACGCTCGGGTTGGGCGCCATGGAGCTTGGTATCAGAGCATGGATTGGTAAATAGGCATTGAAAGTTTCTAAGTATAGGAAATTGATAGAATATGATGAGATGTGCATGATTACACATGATTATGTGATGAATTAGATATGATTATATGATGCTTATGTATGATTACAAGATGATGAAATACATGCCATATGATGATTAGGTATGCTTACAATATGATGGAATGCATGTCATATGATGATAAGTTATGTTGCAATGCAAATTGATTGCTATGTTGCATAGATGGCGGATAGGGGTAAGCGGATGATGAGTGCGGAGGAGTTGAAAAAGGAGGAGGAGAGGAGACAGCAAAGGGAAGAGAATATGCATAGGTGGTGGAAATCCCAGCACAACACACCTTAGTTTCCCATAGTTTCCTCGAGCCAACAAGAACAAGGTCTAGGAGAGCCCTCCAGTTACAAACCTAGGCCACGAGTTCTACCAGGAACATACCTTAGAATTCCCCGGACTCCCCGTGTTCCAACTGACAGAGTAGATCCGCAAGACCTTCAGGACTTTTGGGAAAAGACTCAGGCACCCATACCCCCCGACGCTGGCTCATGGTACAGGTTTGTGGACGGATGTGTCCAATTCCGTTATGGAGCACCATGGGATAGACTCCATCAGCGGGAAGTTGACATGGCCCTCTATATAGAAAGGCGTTGTGCCTAGGGAGTCATCGAAGTACCTGCCACTCCTAAACCCAACGAGGTTATGCTCTATATAATGGAGAACACAGGTGAAATTGTCCGTCTGACCGACGAGGTTATGCTCTATATAATGGAGAACACATGTGAAATTGTCCGTCTGACCGAGGTCAATGATGATGACGACCCTATGAAATTCCTCGAGCCTTTCGAGGAAGAAGAGGAGGAGGAAGAAGAAGAGGTAGAGGAGGAAGTAGAAGAGGAGATAGTAGAGTTTGTAGAGGAGGATGAGGACGATGATGATGATAATGGTGATGATGAGGTTCAGGCTGGGTCCAACACTAGCACAATCACAGAGGCACCCTCACAAGTTGCACATAGACATAGACGTCTAAGGAGAGGCCTAGGAAGACGATGAACCTTTTTGCTTTTCTTTAAATAGTTGTGTATATATAAGTGTGGTATGATGACAATATGGTTGCTAAGATAGACTGACATGTATGTAAGTGTGAAATGTGTGTGCTATGCTAAATGTGTACATAAGTATGATTTACTCTTACATGTACTAATTATGAATGTGATGATGTGAATATGATGGATATGAATGAATATGTTGATATACTGAATTCCAGATGTTTTAGGTGTGTATGAATGAATGAGCATGAGCTTGAATGATGTGATATGGTTATGATTGAATGAATTGGTTGTGACCTTGTGATAATGAAATGCGTATGCAATGATATAACAATGATTGAAAATGAAATGCGTATATAATGATCTAACGTTAATTGAAAATGAAAAATGTGTTGTTATATACTTAGATTAACACAATGGTGGAAACGAGGGTAGGATTAAGAAGGAATAAAGGAAAAGAGCCTTGACGAGCTACGTATATGTCTATTAAATTGCTCGCTATTTACGCAAGTATGCGTGCCGTGTCAAGTAATAAAATGTGAGTAGAGTATCGTTCCCATAAGGATTGTGTTAAACCGATTAGCACCTTAAATCTCAATTTCTAAGTGAATTGGTAAAAGGAATGAGATTTGGTTTCAAAGAATTGAATTAAACTCAACTAAGCAAAGTAGTAAATGACCAGAGTGATGTGGATGTTGCTGATATTGCCTTGAGATGATTAAGATAGGTGGGAATATGAATTCATTGACTCATAGCTATGTTATTTGGTTTCAATTAAGTTAGTTGTGCAGAAATTACTAATCTAGGTTCATTCATATTCATATATGTCTTCCAACACATACAAACCTAACCAAGTTTTAGTCATGTGCTATGTTCCCATGCACACAAGTAAAACAAGGTTGATAACCATATAACCTAATCATGATTACACAGGGTTAATAGGTATATTTCTATCCATATTAACATCTAACACAACATGAGTTAGAATACTTATGCCTTATATATGGATCTCATTCAAATAGCATTTTCCAAGCATGAATCTGAATATTAGATCAATCCACAAGGTTGCAAAGCTTGTAAACGCATTAAGCATAATATATAAAGGTAATCTCAAGCAACATATGTTATAGCACAACTATATTACTAATTTAAGCATAAGAAAACCAAATATCATAAGCTATGAATTCAAATCCTACATATCTCTCACCATAGGAAGGTTCAGTCCATAAACATGACTTCAATTCCCATTAAAATCGAGTTTATAATCATCCCAAGCAAGGAGAATAACAAACAGGTAGAGATAGATGAGAAGAGGAGATGAAACTCAATGGATTTTGCGGTGATGGCTTGGATCTCCACTTGCTCTTCTCTCTTTCCTTGAAACTTTAGTTTCCTCCTTATCTCCACAGCAACTATTCTCTATTTTGGCCTCTCCTCTATGGCCTGCGGAACTCCTTTTTGTTGGAAACATGTGGAAAATAAGCCAAGTCTATATTTTGATGATTAACAAATCAATTTGAGTAAGTTTTGGTTACTAACGTGTTTGAAGAAATGATTAAAGGATATACAAGTGAAGAAAATGAAGCATGACAAGTGAAGTCGCAGACCAAGTTGACTCCAGCATCGACTTCGAGACGTCATTTCCTTCCAGAGTTGAAATCGAGAATGAGAGGTGCCGAAGTCGCATCCCAAGTCGACTCCGCTTGTGACTTGGGTGAAGTCGCGGACCAAGTCGACTTCGAAACGTCATTTCCTTCCAGAGTTGAAATCGAGAACGAGAACTGCCGAAGTCGCATCCCAAGTCGACTCCGCTAGCGACTTGAGTGAAGTCGCAGACCAAGTCGACTCCAGCTTCGACTTCAGTGCGGAAATTGCTGAAATAAAAGATTTGAGTAGAGATGAAGATCAAGACAACTCAAACAATCAAATGAAGTCCAGAGCAAGCAAAGTTGGATATTTTCATGGAGAATCGAAATTATACATTTGGACCTCTCTCAAGACATGGAGTCAAATGTGCTTTAAGATAGAAGAATTAAAGAATCTTAAGTATAATCAAAGGAAGAACAACCAAACATGAAGAGATTCAAGCAAGCAAGGCATTCCAAGAACTTCAAGTTCAACTAGCAGGCTGAAGGAGTGAAGTCGCACCCGAAGTCGACTTCACCTGCGACTTGGGTCAAGTCGAGGACCAAGTCGACCTAGAATGGAACTCGAAGAAGCTGCGGACAGGCGAAGTCGCACCCGAAGTCAACTCCATCTGGGACTTGAATGAAGTCGCATCCGAAGTCGACTCCACTTGCAACTTGGTTCGCAACGGTCGGAAAATTTTCGAACGTTGGCGCATTAAATGCGTGCCACCTACCTCCAAACTTTCGGATTCCCTCCACAATTATAAAAGGCATTCAATATGAACGAGGAGGGTAGCTGAGAATTCATTAAGTGTGCATAACTCCCATCTTCAAGAGCATTAAGTGATCAAGCCAACATTTAGAAAAAGAACTCCGCTTTCAAACTGCCGAGAGCTGATTGCTGAATCATTAAGCCTACGTTACAAGTTCTTCTCTGCGCCAAATCTGCCTCTACACAACAGTAACGTGTAGAAACTTTCTTTTACTTTTACTTGTTGTATTGAACTTGATTTAGTTTGGGTAACTAAGATCAAGTGTAAGCAAAGTAGTGTGTGACTGGAGTGGAACTCGTCACCTACTTGTGCTGTGAATTGTTGATGCCCCCTAGAGCTGGAATCTAGAAGAGAGCAGTGGTTCTAGTTGTATTTGTGAAATACAATAGTGGAACCCAAGTCACAAGAGGTGTGAGCTTGGAAGAGTGGAGTAGGGAGGTTGCCCGAACCACTATAAAAATCTTGCTTGTTGATTTTTATTTCTGCTCTCAACACTATATTGTTTTCCACTTTGTTTCTTCATAAAGGGGACTAGATTAATCTGGGGTAAAGTTTATGTTTAAGTTGAAATTTTTTTAATTACCCAATTCACCCCTCCCCTCTTGGGTATTGGCCATTAACTCGGGACCAACAAGTGGTATCAGAACAGGTCTTTGAGTTATACCAAAGAGATCTTTTGATATGGCATCCCAATCGATTTCTGTTCCCGCATTTGCCAAAGGCGAATCTTTTACTAGGCCACCATTGTTTGATGGGAACAATTTCGGCTATTGAAAGCTACGTATGAAACAACTCATCATGGCTACAGATATGGACTCTTAGATTGCTATCCAAGATTGTGTGACTTTGCCAATTGATGAAAGAGCTTCCAAATGGACCGATGAGGAAGTAAAAACTATTAAGAGCAACGCCAAGGCTATGAATTCTTTATTTTGTGCTCTTACCGCTTCCGAATATGATAGAGTATCCTCTTGTTTAACTGCAAAAGAGATATGAGATACACTAACATCTATCTATGAAGGAACTTCTCAAGTCCAAGGGACAAGGAGAAATATTTTGATTGGAGAGTTGGAAAGCTTTAGAATGCTAGAAACAGAAAATATTTCTGAAATGTTTGCTAGATTCTCAAAAATTACTAATGCCTTGAAAGGTCTTGGAAAGGCAATTTCTGAATCTGAACAGGTAATGAAGATTCTAAGGGCGCTACTCGATTCATGGACCCCAAAAATTACTGCAATAGAAGAAGCCAAGGACCTAAACACATTGAAGCTGGAAGATCTTATTAGCTCATTAATGTCACATGAGTTAATCAAGAAAAGAAACGAGGATCAACACAAAAGCAAGAGAACCATTGCATTGAAAGCGGCACATAATTCGGATGAGTCCACCTCCTCATCTCACAACGATGATGAAGACATTGCTCTACTCACTCGCAAATTTCGAAAGTTTGTGAGAAAAGAAAATAACTTCAAAGATTTCAAAGAAAGACCACGAAGAGAGAAGAAGGAGGTCACAAAGTGCTATAGATGCAGCGGTATGGGACATATGCAAGCTCAATGTCCTACACCGGAAGAAAAATCAAAGGATCATCAAGAAAGGAAGGAAAGATATGAAAATAGAAAATTCCAAAGACCGAAGGGAAGAGAAATGTACGTGAATGAAGAAACTTCATTAATAAGTAGTTCCTCAACCGACGATTTTGAAGCGGCAAATTGTGCAAGAATATGCTGCATGGCGCAGATTGAGCAAGAAGAAAATTTGTTGTGTATGAACACAACGGAAGTTTTGGAAGAACAAACTACTTCAACAAAGTGCACAAGTAATGAAGATGTAACTTCCAAATTTTTTCATTCTCAATCTACTTATTCTTCTTTTCAAGATTGTCTCAAATGTGCTGAATTAGAAGAATTACAACATGCATATGATTCATTATATGAGGAAATCAAAAAGTTAGGAAATAAGTTATCATTAAAGAGACAACAATGTAACTCCATTATTATTGTAAATGGAAAACTAGCAGAAAAAGCAACAAAACTGAAAGAAGAAAATGATTTTCTTTTGAAAGAAGTGGAAAAATTGAAAAAGGAGAATAAATCATTAAATGAATCATTAGCTAAATTCTCTAATCCAGGAGAAAATGTGAAAATGTTTCTAAATATGACCTCTCAAAACAATAAAAGAGGTCTTGGATACTCCACATTTGGGCAAGGAGAAAATAGCAAATTAAATGTGCCAATACTTGGGAAAAATCAAACCGAAACTGCACCTATTCACATACCCAAAGGGAAACATTTTATGTGGACAAGAAGGCCAACTTTTGAACCATTACATACTTGGAAGCCTACTCCTAGATTACCAATGGCTTGCAATTTTTGCAATAAGATGGGTCATAAAGTCTATAAATGTAATTTTAAGAAACTGTATGACCATGGTGCAAAATTAGTTTGGGTTCCAAGAAACACAAGATTTGGACTTTCAAAGAAAGAACAACAAAGATTAAATCAGTTTACTAACCCAAATGGACCCATAAAATGGGTACCAAAGAGATAAGATTTATTTATTTATTTTTCAGATATGTTTCAAGGCAAAGGCGAGCAACGTTTGGTTTATGGATAGTGGTTGCTCAAGGCATATGACTGGAGAAAGAAGTTTATTTCATAAACTCAAGCCTTGCAACGATGGAACTGTTGCATTTGGGAACAATGAGAAAGGTAAAATTAAAGGTAAAGGAAACATTTATAGTATTTCAAATGCATGCATGGAAGATGTATTATTTGTTGAAGGACTCAAGCACAATTTAATGAGTATTAGCCAATTATGTGACAAAGGGTACAAGGTTGTGTTTGAATCATCTATATGTAATGCATTTGATGGAGAACATATCATATTTAGCGGAAAAAGACATGGAAATGTATATTTGGTTTCACTTGATGAACTAGATGGTCAATGTCTAATGGCCATTGACAATGATCCATGGGTTTGGCATAAGAGCTTGGACATGTAAACATGTCAAACATTAAAACCCTATGGAAAAAGAATTTGGTAGAAGGATTGCCTAAATTGAAATATGACAAAGATAAAATTTGCAAGGCATGTCAATTGTCAAAACAACCTAAAATGCCTTTCTCTACCAAAAAGGAGATTTCCACCACTAGGCCACTTGAATTGCTACACATGGATCTATATGGGTCATCCAACATTTTAACCATTGGTGGAAAGAAATATGTGTTTGTAATAGTTGATGATTTTTCAAGATTCACATGGGTAATTCTCTTAGCTAGCAAAGATGAAGCCTTCTCTATGTTTGCAACTTTTGTAAACTTGGTGCAAAATGAAAAACAATGTACTATTATGACCATTAGAAGTGATCATGGTGGTGAGTTTGAAAATAAACGATTCATAGAATTATGTAATGAAAAAGGAATTCATCACACATTTTCTGCACCAAGAACACCACAACAAAATGGAGTGGTTGAAAGGAAAAATAGAACTATACAAGAGATGGCTAGAACAATGCTAAATGAGAGTAAATTATCCAAGAAATTTTGGAGTGAAGCTGTAAGTACAGCTTGTCATGTGTTGAACCGAGTTACCATTAGAGTAATCTTGAAAAAGACCCCATATGAGCTATGGAAAGGTAGAAAACCAAATATTTCATATTTTCATGCTTTTGGTTGCACATGTTATGTTTTGAACAATGGAAAAACCAACTTGGGAAAATTGGATGCTAAAAGTGATGAGGCAATATTCCTTGGTTACTTATCAAATAGCAAAGCATATAAAGTCTTCAATAAAAGAAACCAAGTTGTAGAAGAGTCAATACATGTTGTTTTTGATGAATTTAACCCATGTTTCAAAAGAAAAGATGATTTAAGTGATGCAGATGAGATAACAAGTAATCTTGAAAAATTGCATATGGAGAAGCAAGAAGAAACCATGGAGGAAAGGGTAAGTGAAGGTAATAATTTTTATAAACCTCCAACTAATTTAAAGTTAAAAAATGTTCATCCAATTGAACAAGTTATAGGGAATGTTTATGAAGGGGTAAAGACTAGAAGGTCAAAACAAAATATTTGTGGACAATACGCCTTTGTATCCAAAATTGAATCATCCACTATAGAACAAGCTCTTGATGATGAAAACTGGATCATAGCAATGCAAGAGGAATTAAATCAATTTGAAAGAAACCAAGTTTGACATCTTGTTCCAAGACCAAAAGATTGCATTGTCATTGGCACAAAATGGGTTTTTAGGAACAAATTAGATAAAAGTGGACTTGTGGTGAGAAACAAAGCTAGACTTGTGGCAAAAGGATACTAACAAGAAGAGGGAATAGACTTTGAGGAATCCTATGCTCCAGTTGCTAGATTAGAAGCCATTCGTATATTACTAGCTTTTTCATCTCACTTGAACTTTAAATTGTTTCAAATGGATGTTAAAAGTGCATTTCTGAATGGTTATATAAATGAAGAGGTGTATGTTGAACAACCACCTAGATTTGAGGAGAAAGATCAATCTAAATTTGTATACAAGTTAACCAAAGCATTATATGGTTTAAAACAAGCTCCAAGAGCTTGGTATGAGAGATTAAGTAAATTTTTGATTGATCATGACTTCCAAAAGGGAAAGGTAGACACCACTTTGTTTACCAAATATAAAGGAAAAGATATCTTGATTATTCAAATTTATGTTGATGATATTATTTTTGGTGCTACTAATGAGATTCTTTGTTAAGAATTTTCTGAGCTTATGCAGAAAGAATTTGAGATGAGTATGATGGGGGAGCTAAATTTCTTCCTTGTACTATAAATCAAGCAACTAAACGAAGTGATTTTCATCAACCAGTCCAAGTATATCAAAGAAATGTTGAAGAAGTTTGGCATGAAAAACAGCAAAGGGGCAAACACGACTACGAGCTCAACAATCAAAATTGACAAAGATGAGAAAGGCAAAACAATTGATTTAAAATTATCTAGAAGCATGATAGGTTCTTTATTGTATTTAACTGCTTCTAGTCATGATATATTGTTTAGTGTGTGTATGTGCTCTAGATTTCAATCATGTCCAAAAGAATCACACTTGGTAGCTGTAAATTTTTTTTTTAGATATTTAGTAGATACTACCAACATAGAACTTTGGTATCCAAAGGGTTCTAATTTTGATCTAATCGGCTACTCGGATGCGGATTTTTTCGGATACAAAGTAGATAGAAAAAGCACTAGTGGAACATGTCAGTTTCTTGGGAACATGTTGGTTTCATGGTTTTCAAGAAAATAAACTAGTGTTGCTCTATCTACGGCGGAAGCCGAATATATTGCCGCTGGGAGCTGTTGTGCCCAATTGCTTTGGATGAAACAACAACTTAGAGACTATGACATAGATTTTAAAGATATACTTATTAAATGTGATAATACTAGTGTGATATGTTTAACTAAAAATCCAGTATTGCGTTCGAGGACCAAGCAAATAGACCTTAGACATCACTTTATTAGAGAACATGTAGAAAATCATGATATATGTTTGGAATATGTAAGAACAGAAGATCAAATTGCAGATATATTCACCAAACCTCTAGCAAAAGAACCATTTTATAAAATTAGAAATTATATGGGTATGCTTGAATTAACTTAAGATAAGCACAAGCTGAGGGGGAGCACAGGTTCAGGGGGAGCAACCTTGCCATTCTCAAAGGATTAACCCGCTCTATCTCTATTTTTTTGATAAATTGACAAAAAGGGGGAGAAGAGATCGGGATTTGAGTCTCCGTCTTAAATATGTGTATGAATGTTTTTGGTGATGTATTGAAATTTTGTGATGTATTGAAAGTAAAATATGTCTGTTAATCTTATGTTTTTAACTTGTGATTTATTGGAAGTAAAATATGCATGTTAAACTTCGAAATGCACAAATAGTATGTGTTTAAAGACATTTAAAGGTATACACTCAAATCGGTTTTGTCAATCATCAAAAAGGGGGAGATTGTTGGAAACATGTGGAAAATAAGCCAAGTCTATGTTTTGATGATTAACAAATCAATTTGAGTAAGTTTTGGTTACTAACGTGTTTGAGGAAATGATCAAAGGATATACAAGTGAAGCAAATGAAGCATGACAAGTGAAGTCGCAGACCAAGTCGACTCCAGCATCGACTTTAAGACGTCATTTCCTTCCAGAGTTGAAATCGAGAATGAGAGGTGCCGTAGTCGCATCCCAAGTCGACTCCGCTTGCGACTTGGGTGAAGTCACAGACCAAGTCGACTGCAGCATCGACTTCGAAACGTCATTTCCTTCCAGAGTTGAAATCGAGAACGAGAACTGCCGAAGTCGCATCCCAAGTCGACTCCGCTAGCGACTTGAGTGAAGTCGCAGACCAAGTCGACTCCAGCTTCGACTTCAGTGCGAAAATTGCTGAAATAAAAGATTTGAGTGGAGATGAAGATCAAGACAACTCAAACAATCAAATGAAGTCCAGAGCAAGCAAAGTTGGATATTTTCATGGAGAATCGAAATTATATATTTGGACCTCTCTCAAGACATGGAGTCAAATGTGTTTTAAGATAGAAGAATTAAAGAATCTTAAGTGTAATCAAAGGAAGAACAACCAAACATGAAGAGATTCAAGCAAGTAAGGCATTCCAAGAACTTCAAGTTCAACTAGCAGGCTGAAGGAGTGAAGTCGCACCCGAAGTCGACTTCACCTGCGACTTAGGTCAAGTCGAGGACCAAGTCGACCTAGAATGGAACTCGAAGAAGCTGCGGACAGGCGAAGTCGCACCCGAAGTCGACTCCATCTGGGACTTGAGTGAAGTCGCACCCGAAGTCGACTCCACTTGCAACTTGGGTCGCAACGGTCGGAAAATTTTCGAACGTTGGCGCATTAAATGCGCGCCACCTACCTCCAAACTTTCGGATTCCCTCCACAATTATAAAAGGCATTCAATATGAACGAGGAGGGCAGCTGAGAATTCATTAAGTGTGCATAACTCCCATCTTCAAGAGCATTAAGTGATCAAGCCAACATTTAGAAAAAGAACTCCACTTTCAAACTGCCGAGAGCTGATTGCTGAATCATTAAGCCTACGTTACAAGTTCTTCTCTGCGCCAAATCTGCCTCTACACAACAGTAACGTGTAGAAACTTTCTTTTACTTTTACTTGTTGTATTGAACTTGATTTAGTTTGGGTAACTAAGATCAAGTGTAAGCAAAGTAGTGTGTGACTGGAGTGAAACTCGTCACCTACTTGTGCTGTGAATTGTTGATGCCCCTTAGAGCTGGAATCTAGAAGAGAGCAGTGGCTCTAGTTGTATTTGTGAAATACAATAGTGGAACCCAAGTCACAAGAGGTGTGAGCTTGGAAGAGTGGAGTAGGGAGGTTGCCCGAACCACTATAAAAATCTTGCTTGTTGATTTTTATTTCTGCTCTCAACACTATATTGCTTTCCACTTTGTTTCTTCATAAAGGGGACTAGATTAATCTGGGGTAAAGTTTCTGTTTAAGTTGAAATTTTTTTAATTACCCAATTCACCCCTCCCCTCTTGGGTATTGGCCATTAACTCAGGACCAACATTTTGCACGCAACCCTAGGTTTCTATTTATAATGGGTAGCTTGCTCAGCACATGTGTAGAAATCCACGCACGTACGGATGCGTAGTGGCACCTAGGTGCCCCTAGATTGCGTCTGGGCGCCAACTCCCTGTATGCTGGGTAACTTGGAAACCTTTCTAGAAACCCTAGGACTTCATGCCTTGGGGCCTAGGTGCCAATTCTTTGGATGCCTCAGGACTTGGAACCTGCCCTGGAATACCTGGGTGGTCATGCCATGGCGCCTAGGCGCCAACTCCCTGGAAGCTACTGGTTGATGGATTGTATTGGAGTTCTGGCAAGGGCATGTAGGTTGGCACCTGGGCGCCATTCACCTACCCCGTGACTTGGTTCTGATTTGCATCCGCTTCACCTACATCGCTTGTAATTCGTTCGTCCTTCCTGCAAAAATTACATAAACTAAATAAATGGACTAAAAATACCTAATTTATGCTAAAAATGCATAAAAACTAAATAATATTCCTAAAATGCAAAGCAAGTGAAAATTAATCTAAATGGATGCAAACTATGCCTAATCTCTTGGACTAATGCACAAATATAGTCTAAAATGGGCCATGATAACTCGCATTTTTACGAGTTATCACACCCCCAAACTTAAATGTTGCTAGTCCTCGAGCAACACATGAAAACATAATGAATGAATGAATGAACGAACAAATGAATTTGGACTCCGTCAACTCAACCTGATTCTCATTATAGTTCTAACAATCACATCTCTTTATTCAACAAGATCAAGAATAATCTTAACTTAAAAAATCATCCATCTCTCAAAATAGGACATGCATTTTCATTTTTCATTCTCGAACCAAGTTACATGTATATGACAACATTTCTAGTACAGAGTAATAATTCAAACATGTTAATCTTCCTCTTGATCAAAAGAAACTTGTAAAAAAAAATCCAAACAGGTGAACCAAGGTTTAAGCCAACTAACTAGTCAAAGAACATGATAATCATTCACTGAATTCAATTTTGCCCAACTGCACATTCTTTTCCCCCTAAACTTATTGTAAAACTCTCCTCACCATATTTCAGGATATCTAGAGATCTTTTTTTTTTGGCTCCCCTTACCATATTTCAGGGTATCTAGGGAGAGTTTCATTTTAAAGCGTTATTACTGTAATTTTCCTTTACTTTTTTACGTGAACCTTGACAGTTGTTGATGCTAAGTCCCGGTTACTTAGCTTAGGTCAATCACCCCTTTTTATTGTTCTGATAACTTGGTAGGGATACTGAACATGCAAGAAAATTTTTGTGAAGTATTACCATTTTCGAGACCATTAATTCCCTTAAAGCACGTGGTTCACATTTGTTTAACTCAATTCTTATCATTTCAGTTGAAAAGATTAGTATGGATTGAATTATAACAATGTACTATGAGATTTAGTCCAATTCTTTAACATGTTACTTGCAAATTTCCTTAACACACAATCCTTAGCTTGAATTTCTGATTTTTCATGAAATTGATTTCAAGTTAAAGTTTTTCTCAACCTTGCACATATTTAATCAAAATGGATTGAAACAAGATAATTTTCACAGGAAAAATTTGACATGATATGCAATCTAAACGAAACATGAAAAATAAACCTACGACCGAGAGTTATACACCCCCCAAACTTGAGAGGTGCATTGTCCTCAATGCATGCAACTACATGAAACCTAAATGATTATAGATTGAGAAATAAATATAAAAAGAATATGAAATGGAAAGGACAGGTACTCCCCTATGTGTCTGATGCAGAGGAGTCGCCGTCGTCGCCGTCCGCTCACTTTCTTCACCAGGCTGATGTGAAGTTTGACCAAAATAGGCTCGGAACTCGGGAGGTGTCGATGGGAATAGTGGTAAAGCCTTCATATTAATCTGTCGGTCCTCCATGTGTCTTCGAAAGTGTGCCTCCATAACCCGATTGGACAGCCGTAGAAACCAGGCATGAGCTGCCATTAGATTCTCCAAGTTGGTCGGCCTCACATTGGTTGAGATCGGTTGCGAGCGACGTCACAAATAGGAAGAAGGAAGAATGAGCAGCACAATATTGAAAAGTGCACTACAAGCTCAACTGTCAAAGTCTTTACACCCCAAGTTTAATTCATACAAGCTCTTCCTAGGCAATCCAACTCACGTTTCAAGCCGTATTATTGACACCACAAGTGTAGTCCATAAACTCCTCCCCTACTACTTTAAACTCTTAGCCACAACAAAATAATGAAACAGATTGAACCAAAAGGTTACCCACAAGTAATACATCCACCCATATGCCCGCAAATAAATTAAAAAAGCAAACCACCCACTTGCACACATTTTATTTAAAGTAATAAAATAGATGATTCATTAAAAGTAGTAAAACAAATTGTGTAGAATTTCAACAGCCCAAAATATGCAAATATGGAGGATTTTGATATTGAAAATGATATCAACTAAGCAAACTATGGTTCTCATATCGATGGGCTCGAAAAATTCTTTCCGTTGATATGTGGTAGCTCCCGTAACTCCTCCAAGATCAAAAGTTATGGCCAGTTGAAGTTGGCATGCTGAAAACTCGTGTTTTGCTGTTTTTTATTTATGGTGGCAGGGGGTGGCGCTGGGGCACCAAAAATTGAAGCCTAGGCACCAACTTGTTGACTCAAAAGTTACAACATGTTATTTCCTTGAAAAATATGGCGCCGGGGTGCCAGATCATGTCGCCGGAGTGCCACTTCTCTGATCCCAACTTGCTAGAATATGTTCTTTTGTGAAACTTAGCGTCGGGCACCAAAAATTGAGGTCGGGACCTCACTCAAACTGCATTGTCTTGTCTTGAATGGTGAATATAAACTTGAAACTCCTTGATTCCATCATTTATCAACTTGAAAGTGGATTGAAAGTCCATATTTGAGCATGATAATCCTGTCCTTCCTTGCCTTGGGAGATGACTACTTTATTCTTGAAACAAAAATCGAAAAGTGTAATGGGTTGCCTCCCATTCAGTGCTAAATTTATCGTCTTCAACCCGACGTTCCTCTATGATTAGCCAATTCTTGCTCTATCGAATTTCCTTCCATTCGGATTGTGCACTGGAAGTTCAGCTCTCTTCTTAGCCTCTTCAAATGGATCAGTTAGCCTCTTTTCATGAATTTCATAGAGATTATAGAAAAGGTTTTCAGGGTCTTGAATAAATGACGGCTTCAAGATGCTGCTTTCCAAGGCTCTACATTGATCATTTAAGTATTGTTGCACCTGAATTTCAAGAAGACAACTTAGAGGCATGTCGATATGATAATTTTCAACTTTCTCCACTATATCAAACCTCTATTTCTTCATCGATTTTCTCTTCTACTTCTTGGCTTTCCATTGGCTCGGCCAATTATTCAAGAATGAACTGAGGTACAGGTTGCTCTACCACATCAATTGATATATCTTCATTAATGCTTGGAGTGACTTCGCAGCCCTGTTCCAACTCGTCTTCTTCTGTAATTTCTTCAATATGACTGGAAGACGGCTCTTGATGCCTACATTAGATTGCGGTAGCCAATTGCTCTACCTGTTTCTGCATGTTCTCATTAAATTGCATCTGTCTCTTCATGAATTGCATGAACATGTCCTCCAAAGATAACTTGCTTTCAGGTAGTGATGGCTCCTCAAACTCCTGTCCTTGACAATTGAAAGGCATCATATTCTTTGAGTGCAGGTCTCCATAGTTTTCTCGTGCATCATTTGAATGATCAACATAGCCCATGGATGCTGAGTAATACACACATTAATTGAGTAAATGTCCCTCGCCTCCACACAAATTGCAATAAGTTGTATAAGAATTGTCCATATCCTGCATGTGATTGTCAAAACCTGCAAATTGAGCTGGAGGTACCCATATATTGTCATACTTATGGGAACCCATTGTGTTTGGTGTTGAAAATTCTGCATTTAACCAGTGGTAAGTATTTGAAGCCATTGAAAATTGCAAACCAAAGACTCCTAAAAAAATAATTTTATCAAAAGAAAGAAAGAAAAGAAAAACTATGTATAATATATACACATTCATAGAAGACAAATGAAATTTTCAGGTACTAAGTTTAAATCAATTACCAGCAACGGTGCCAAAAACTTGACCAGCTACGTATATGTCTATTAAATTGCTCGTTATTTACGCAAGTATACATGCCGTGTCAAGTAATAAAGTGTGAGTAGAGTATCATTCCCACGAGGATTGTGTTAAATGGATTAGCACCTTAAATCTCAATTGTCTACGTGAATTGGTAAAAGGAATGAGATTTGGTTTCAAAGAATTGAATTAAACTCAACTAAGCAAAGCAGTAAATGACCAGAGTGGTGTGGATGTTGCTGATATTGCCTTGAGATGATTAAGATAGGTGGGAATATGAATTCATTGAATCATAGCTATGTTATTTAGTTTCAATTAAGTTAGTTGTGCAGAGATTACTAATCTAGATTCATTCATATTCATATATGTCTTCCGACACATACAAACCTAACTAAGTTTTAGTCTTCTGCTATTTTCCCATGCATACAAGTAAAACAAGGTTGATAACCATATAACCTAATCATGATTACACAGGGTTAATAGGTATATTTCTGTCCATATTAACATCTAACACAACATGAGTTAGAATGCTTATGCCTTATATATGGATCTCATTCAAATTCCACTTTTCCAAGCATGAATCTGAATATTAGATCAATCCACAAGGTTGCAAAGCTTGTAAACGCATTAAGCATAATATATAAAGGTAATCTCAAGCAACATATGTCATAGCGCAACTATATTATTAATTCAAGTATAAGAAAACCAAATATCATAAGCTATGAATGCAAATCCTACATATCTCCCACCATAGGAAGGTTCAGCCCATAAACATGACTTCAATTCCCATTAAAATTGAGTTTATAATCATCCCAAGCAATGACAATAACAAACAGGTAGAGATAGATGAGAAGAGGAGATGAAACTCAATGGATTTTACGGTGATGGCTTGGATCTCCACTTGCTCTTCTCTCCTTCCTTGAAGCTTTGGTTTCCTCCTTTTCTCTACAGTAACTATTCTCTATTTTAGTCTCTCCTCTATGGCCTGCGGAACTCCTTTGCACGCAGCCCTAGGTTTCTATTTATAATGGGTAGCTTGCGCAGCACATGTGCAAAAATCTACGCGCGTACGGATGCGTAGTGGCGCGCCCCAAGATGGCGCCTAGGCGCCAACTCCCTGTATGTTGGGTAACTTGGAAACCTTTTTGGAAACCCTAGGACTTCATGCCTTGGTGCCTTGGCGCCCCTAGGTGGCGCTTAGGCGCCAACTCACTGGATGCCTCATGACTTGGAACCTGTCCTGGAATACCTGGGTGATCATGCCATGGCGTCTAGGCGCCAACTCCCTGGAAGCTACTCATTGATGGATTGTTTGGAGTTCTGGCAAGGGCATGTAGGTTGGCGCCTACGAGTTATCACAGCCCGCGACAGAGGTTCCAAGCCAAGATGAAGTTGACGAATCTAACCAACCTAAAAGAGGAAGGCCTGTGACACAAAATCGAAGGAACCAACAAAGGCAGAATAATTAAAGCCCTGAATGGAATATGGAGGAGGAAACTGAGTCGAGGCAGAATAGACTTATAGAAGAAAGAGTGGTTGCAGCAGTGAAGGAAGCGATGCAGCAGGCCACTAGGGATTGGGCAGCGCAGATTGCCGACGTTATTTAGGGATTATGGGAAAGGACCCAACAAGCTCAGTTGGGTAGTGTAGAGAGAGAAGGACTTACTCCGATGGTGGACCCCATTGTCACACCGACATCTTTAAGAGATGAAAATCAGCTAGTGGAAGCTGATAGAAGAGCCATTAACGCCTTTCTAGCGCAACGACCCCCGAAATTTTTCGGAGAACCGGACCTGGTCCAAGCAGAGCAATGGATGACAGAGATTAAGAAATTATTTAGGATATCTCCATGTAACGATCGTCAGAAAGTACTGTGTGTCACCCATTTGTTAGCAAATGGACGTACACGAATGGTGGGAGACGATGTTAATTACCATGCCATGACCCGAAGAAGTGTCTTGGCAAACTTTTGTGGAAGAGTTTAACGAGGAATACCTCCTGGTTGGTTTACAGAGTCAAAAGGTGATGGAATTTGAAAAGTTGTATCAAGGGATATACTACAAGGTTTAACGCTCTAGTCAGATATGTGCCTTGGATCGCTAATGTGCCACAAAATAAGGCACGGTGATTCCAACAAGGATTGAGGCCATATTTGCGGAAAAGTTTCGCACCTCTGCTGATAAAGGATTACACTTCAAGCCTTGAGAGAGCAAGGACTTTGGAAGTTGAAGCTCTAAGAACTCAAGAACTAAGATTGGGTTCAAGGGCGTTCAGTATGGGTCCCAAGGAAACGGAACCCGGGAAAGAGAAAGCTAGGAAAGGCAAAGTAAGAAAGGGAAAAGGAACCCCAAAGAAGAAAAGCTCGCCGCTGTGTAGAAAGTGTCAAAAGCGACATACGGGCAAATGTTTAAAAGGATCAAACCGGTGTTACAAATGTGGACAGACGGGTCACATCGCCAAGGAGTGCAGGCCAGGGGAAGCAAATGTGGTCAAGTGTTATATATGTGATCAAGTGGGTCACGTAGCCCCGAACTGCCCAAATAAGGTGCAGTCATCTCAAGGACGTGGAAGACCTGCTCAGCTTAGGATACCTGGAGCAACAAGCAAGCAAGGAACTTCTACGAACCCGATGCACGTGCATGCCCTGACCTGGACAGAATCTCAAGAACAAGAAGCGAAGGTGGTCACAGGTACGATTTATATTCTAGGAAATATGGCAGTAGCCATTTTTGATTCTGGTGTCACCCATTCATTCATAGCATGTCAATACGTGACCACCCATGCACTGCCGGTAAAAGAGACCAATCAGATTATACATGTAGATCCTCCAGTCTATAGGTTAGCAAGCACTAGCCAAGTATGCAGAGCATGTCCAATTAGGATAGGATCATTGATTCTAGAAGCTGATTTGATCCAATTGCCTATGACTGAGTTCGACGTGATATTGGGTATGGATTGGCTAAGCCAATGAGGAGCGACCATAGACTGTAAGAATAAGAAAGTGCAATTTGAAGCAACTCCAGGGAAGGAGATTGCCATTGGGAAGCTAAGGCAACCTAACAGTTCAAGTATATTGATATTATCAATGAAAGCTGTCAGGATGATCCGACAAAAATGTCAAGCCTATTTGGTGTCAGTGAATGTAGACAAAGGCATGGAGGTAGAAATTAATCAAATACCTGTGGTTAAAGAATTTTTCGATGTATTTCCAAAAGAGCGAACCACATTGCCTCCACAAAGGTAAATGGATATGACTATTGATGTTATGTCAGGTACAGCTCTTATTTCTAAAACTCCTTATAGAATGGCTCCAGCTGAGATGAATGAACTAAGGGCGCAAATACAGGAGCTATTGGACAAGGGTTTCATTAGACCAAGTGTGTCCCCTTGGGGAGCTCCAGTGTTATTTGTGAGGAAAAAGGATGGAAGTTTAAGGTTATGCATTGATTACTGGAAGCTGAATAAGGTCACAATAAAGAATAAATATCCATTGCCTAGGATCGATGATTTGTTCGATCAATTGCAAGGAGCCACGACTTTCTCCAAAATTGATTTACAGTCAGGGTATCATCAACTGAGGATAAGTCCAGCCGATACTCATAAAATGGCATTCCGAACCAGGTATGGGCATTATGAGTTTCTGATAATGCCTTTCGGACTTACTAATGCCCCTACTGTATTCATGGATATGATGAATAGGATTTTTCGGGACTATTTGGATCAGTTTGTGGCAGTGTTCATTGACGATGTCCTGATCTACTCTAAAACGGAGAAAGAACATGAAAACCATTTGCGAAGGGTTTTGGAAAGGCTGAGGAAAGAGAAATTATATGTCAAATTGGAGAAACGTGAGTTTTGGTTGAAACAAATAGGATTTCTCGGGCATATAATATCTGAAAAGGGTATTCAAGTTGATCCTCAAAAGATTGAGGCGGTATTTGAATGGCTAAGGCCGATGACCATTATGGAAATTCGAAGTTTTCTAGGGTTGACCGGCTATTATAGAAGGTTTGTCGAAGGGTTTTCACAACTGTCAGGCCCGTTAACCAAGTTGACTCGTAAAGGAGTCAGGTATGTATGGTCTGAGGAATGTGAGTGCAGCTTTCAGGAATTGAAACAGTGATCGGTGGAAGCACCCATCCTAACCCTACACAAAGGAAATGAAGGGTTTATGGTTTATAGTGATGCGTCAAGAAAGGGATTGGGTTGTGTTTTGATGCAAAGGGGTAAAGTGATAGCTTATGTGTCACGACAGCTAAAGCCTAATGAGGTAAGCTACCCCACGCATGATTTAGAGTTAGCAGCAGTGGTATTTGCTTTGAAAATATGGAGACATTACCTGTATGGTGCAAGGTGTGAGATTTACACTGATCACAAGAGCCTCAAATATATTTTCACTCAGAAAGAGTTGAACATGAGACAAAGGAGATGGCTCGACTTATTGAAGGATTATGATTTGGAGATTTTATAACATCCAAGTAAGGAAAATGTGGTAAATGATGCATTGAGCCGAAATGTCAGCTTAGCGCATCTTATCATTAAGGAGGAAGGTTTGCTTAAGGAGATAAGGCAAATGAAATTGATTGTATGTCCACCAGGAGTTCACACTAGATTATCACAATTATGCATACAATCATCATTTTTTGAGTAGATTAAGACTGCGCAGCAAAAGGATATAGACCTACATACCCATGTCGAGAAAATGAAGAAAAAGGGGTTGGCTGAATTTGTTGTCGATGAGCAAGGTGTGTATAGGTATGAGGGTCGCCTTTGCATACCTAATATAGTTGAGTTGAAAGAACAGATTCTTAAGGAAGCACATTTTTCGCCCTTTTCTATTCACCTAGGGAGTACTAAGATGTATCAGGATCTTAAGAAAGCATATTGGTGGAATAATATGAAAAGAGAGATCGCTGAATACGTGGTTAAGTGTTTAACTTGCCAATGGGTGAAGGCAGATCACTAGAGAATCCCTGGTAAGCTACAGTCCTTAGAAATTCCTGAATGGAAGTGGGACGACATCACGATGGACTTCATAGAAGGATTACCTAGGACCCAAGCAGGAAACGATTCTATATGGGTAATCGTAGATAGGTTATCAAAAGTCGCGCACTTCCTACCAATCAAAAGGACTTATATAGTGGAAAGACTAGCTAAGATCTATAACAAGGAGGTCGTAAGCCTCCATGGAGTGCCAAAGTCGATTATCTTAGATCAAGATGCAACATTTACGTCGAGGTTTTGGAAAAGCTTGCATAAAACCTTAGGCACCCAACTTAAGCTTAGTAGAGCCTTTCATCCTCAAACTGATGGACAAACGGAGCGGGTGAACCAAGTCATTAAAGATATGCTCCGTATGTGTACTTTAGAGTTTGGAGGATCATGGGATGAGTATATCTCAATTGCAGAATTCGCATATAACAATAGTTATCAAGCTAGCATCCAAATGGCTCCATTTGAGGCGTTGTATGGTCGGCGATGTCGAACGCCTTTGAACTGAGATGAAATTAGAGAGAAAAGGTTAGCCCCAGACTTGTCTCAACGAATGGCAGACAAGGTGAAAACTATTCACCAGTGTATACTCACTGCCCAAAGTTGGCAAAAGAGTTACACAGATTGCAAGAGAAGGGATTTGAACATCCAAGTCGGCGAACATGTGTTTATAAAGGTCACGCCGTTCAAGGGAGTTACAAGATTTGGAAAAAAGGGAAAGCTGAATCTCAGGTATATTGGGCCATTTGAGGTTTTGGAGAAGGTTGAGAAATTGGCCTATCGAGTAGCCTTACCCCCGGCGTTAGATCTAGTTCACAATGTATTTCATATATCGATGCTTAGGAAGTATGTTCCGGACCCAACGCATATATTAGTGGCTGAGAATTTTCCAATTCAAAATTATCTTAATTATGAAGAAAGGCCAGTGAGAATCTTGGATCACAAGGTACAAAAGCTTCGGAATCAGAAAATTGACTATGTGAAGGTACAATGGAACCGGTATTCCGAAAATGAAGCCACTTAGGAGCTAAAGGAAGAAGTGGAACGGAAATACCCCCAGCTATTTAAAGGATAGAAGGTTTCGGGATGAAACCTATTATAAGGGAGGGAGGATTGTGAAACCCTAACCCATGTAGGACCCATATGTATACATTGATCATGTATATGACAATTATATGTGAAATTATTGAATTATGAATGATTATGTGCTTTTGCTAATTATTGCAATTAGGGTTCAGGATTAGCAATAATGATGTGATTAATCAGTTTGAGTTAAAATGAGACAATGGGATTAGAGAAGATTGTTGTTGATTTAAATGTGCAAATACATCATGGAAAATCATTTTAATTCATTTAAAATGAATAATGAGCATTGATGTGATAATTGTTAAGTTAAGTGGAAAAATATTAGAAAATTTATAATTCAACGCCTGTAAGGCGGATTCAAGTGAAATTTGAATTGCAAATTAATGATGTTGGGCTTGGTATTATGGAATTAGTGAGTTATAAAAATTCTTGATGAAATGAGTGTTATGATTTATTAATCATATCTCAATTTCAACCATTAACTTTAAACGGCTATAACGGGAGCTAGGAAAATCGGATTGAGATGAAATTTGAAACGGTTGAATGAAATTATGAGATGCACATTTTAGATGGCTTAGATTAAGCTTTAAATATTAGAAAAATACCTGCACTGAAAAAGGTGAGCATGGTTGACTAATGAACGTTAAAAGTACCTTTCAATTACAATTAATGCTAGAGTACAATGCATAATTGCATGATTTTAATGAGAATTGAGGTGTCGAATGCAGCCCATTTCTAAGGTATTTTGTGTATTATTATGAAATGCTAAAATCCACAGAAAATCTAGCAATGAATACACCCTATGATGGAGCTACAAAATGCTCAAAAGAGAGCATAGGCAATGTGGCATAATGGGGACGTCCAAGGGGTCATATTGTTTCCTATTTTGATTTTTTTATTTTTAAAATATGTACTTATGTTGCTGACATGTAGGGACACCAAGGTATGCATTCAATTCTGCAAAGTTTCAGCAAGAAAAATATTAAAATGCAGCTGCCATGAAAGTGGAAAAAGTGGACAGCATAGGGGCAATTAACATGCAGAAATATGGTTGGTTTGCTACCATTTTGTTAATTTTTTTAACACCAAATTAATACATAAATTCAAGGGTAATTAAGTGTATAATTTACCCTTAAATTAGGTTTAAAAAAATAAAAAATTGCTGGAAATCAAAGCCAGCAGGGACGTGAGTCATGGGAGGCAGTTGGATGGATAGGATTGAAGCAGTTTTGTGATTTTTGAAAAATGGTAAAAACCTAATTTACATGGCTGTAAAATGTCCAGCACTTCAAAGGGGATAAGTGACCATTTAATGGTGTGGAAAAACCCAGCAAATGTGGGGTCCACAGCTGGATATAACCAGCAACATATAAACCCATGCATGTTGAAGTGAATGGTCTTTGGAAAATTCTCTAAGTGCTGCTCCTACAAAGCCAGCAGCTCACGTCCCCTCTTGGACAGCAAAAGAAGGATGAAAAGCAAGAAAAAAATAAGTGAATTTGAGGGGGAAATCATCTCCAAGTGTTAGGGTTAGAGTTAGCACTAAACCAAGTATATGTGTTGTTTGAGTTGGTTATTTTGAGTTTTAAACTCCAAAATGGGAATATGAAAGGGATGCTTAAAGAATCCTTAAAATGATGATTTAACATACCTTTGATTGAATATGGAATGGGTGTTAGATTATATGCATGAATTTTCATGATATAGATGATGAAAAGTGAAGTTTTGAATGATATATGAGTTGAAAGCTCAAGTTGATAAACCCAAAAACCTCCATGACAAGTTTCTATTTTGGTTTGATGATGTGATTAGGTTATGAATCATGTATTAATGCAAAACATATGTTGGTTTTTTCTTAAATGACGAATTTTAGAAAATATGAAATGCAAAGGGGTAAATATGACCCTATTTCTTCGTTCTATGCTAAAAATCATATGGAAATAGGTTTGCATGCTTTGTGAATTCTATGTAGGGTAAAATACCCTAGGGTTAATTTATTATTGATTCCCAAAAGTATTTGGGAAAATAAGCTCAAAATCTGATTTTTATGGATTTATGAAATGATGCATAAATGGAGTGAAAATGGGACCCGAAACGGGTAGGCAACTTGCTGTTTGAGAGGTTTTTATTTATGGATGTTAAATATGTGTTAATAACCTAGATTTGGACTAGGAAAAATATAATTATTTTCTGAAAATTCGGATTTATTAAACTGCTTAAGGTTATGTGTCAAAAGACACGTTAAATGGGTGAAACACGGGCTCAAAACTTGCTGTTTTGGAAACCTATGGTGAGTGGATTTAAATTCCATAAAAATACCATAAATGCAGTGGTAATTAAGGTTAAATGAAATGCTGAAATATGGATTAATTTTCTGACTTAGAAAATTTTATGAAATATGTTATGTAAGTGTTGCCAAATGGGCATATGTGAAGAGATAGATATGCAAGGATACTAAATGATTTGTGAAATATGGTTTTATGAAAAAATGCATGAAAATATATGTAATTTCATGATTATATATCTGTTTAGAATTTCATAATGATAATTCCGAAATTTTGGAATTGATTAATGAAGCTAAGGCAACGACGTATGCTTAAAACGGGCACCAATGCGTGTATTTTGGAAAAGGATTGATAAATGGAAAAATGAAGGTTAATGAACCTATGTATGATAATTATTGAATGAATTTTATGTGATTGAAATGGATACCCCATCTATGGGGTTATACTTGTTATGTGTTAGCCGATGAAATGTGTAAAAATGTGCTAATATGTGCAATATGTGCTATATATGTGCATAATAACTTGTAAAGTCAAATAAATGATATATGTGAATGAAATGGGTTGGAAAAATAAGTGAGATATGAGAAAAAGTATATTATTCTCTTATAGGCAAAGGCAAAGACAAAGCGGGGTCGGAAAGCTAAACAACATAGGTAAGCAAGCAAATTTTTTAAATGAATTTTGGTTTTCCAAATTATTTACATAAATGCAAATTTTTGCTCTAACTTGTTTGATGAAATTGTGGAAATTATTTCTAATATGTTTAAGGATAGTCATTCCTTAGTTAAATGGTGTTGAAAGGATGTTTTACTTCAAATGCAATATTATGAAATTTTCTTTGATAAATGCTATGGTAAAATGATGTGATTTTATGTTTATTATTGAAAAATCATGCTAGCATATTAAAGATGGATTTATGAAAAAGTTCATGTGCACAAGGTACTAGGTCCACTTGAAGGGTATAATCGGGCCGATTGTCCCCTCTTGGTGTGGCCAAGTCGCTTAAAACAGGCCCAAGGCCGACAACGCCCTCTCTGAAATGGGAGATAACGTGACGGATGGTCGCCTGACCAGCTTCCAACCTAAGGGAAAAATGATATATATGTTCATGTTTTATATGACATTATGCATATCGTACTCGTGAGGGGTACAGGATTTATATTTCCAAGATATACGTTTTGACAAGGTATAAGTTGCTTTCCAAGATGATTTTAAATGAAAAATCTTTCCTGAAATGATTTGCCTGTAAAATTGCAAATAACTTGCTTATTGAGTTTCGACTCACGTTTTCGTTTTCCAAACTCAAAGACAGGTGAAGGACAAGAAATGGCGACGGAGCAAGTTCCAGCTTGAGAAAGTCATGAGAAAACTCTACTACTTCTATGTTATGAAATAATTCATGTTGAATGATTGTAACCAATCGAATGTTTTAGATTGATGACTATGATTTATAAATGCAGTGACATCTGATTTAGGCGAATGCTTAAATGTCTCTTGAACATCATGTTGTGTATATGAGCTGAATGGATTGAAATGGCTTAGTTAAGCATAAATTGAAAATATGGGAAATTGAACCTCCATGAGAACTTCTATGTGAATATAATTAATGGGATAAATATCCGATAAAACCCGCCATGTGACAGGGCAACAATCCTGATCACATTTACCAATCAATACGATCCCGAGGTAAGGCTCAGGATGTGACATGGGCGCCACATATTGGTTCCATTGAACCTCAACATATTTAATTTTTTTATTCGAAGCTTTTGTACTTTATGATCTAGGATCCTTATCCTAATCAATCATATCATCCATATTTAGTTAATCTTAGCTAACCTGCATACAAAGAATTCCACCTGTATTATCTTGTTGGTTTCCTCTACAGGTAGTGCATGCGTGGTTACATATTGGCAATTTATGACTAAATGATTATCATCAAAATCAAACAAAGTCATCGCCAAACTTTCTAAAATTTAATCCATATCTGTAACCACCTCATCCTTTTGCTCCCGTGACTCCATTTGAGTTATGGCATGCACATGTACTGGGTTCGTAGAGGTAGCCGGTCGGTTAGCTATTCCTATTAGCCTAGGTTGTGCGGCTTTTCCACGTTCTTGTGACGTTTGTGCTTTGTTTAGACAATTTGGAGCTATGTGTCCAATTTGGTTACAAACATAGCATTTCACCATTTTTGTCTCTCCCTTGCCACATTCCTTGGCTATATGACCCATTTGTCTACACTTGTAGCATCTGATTGATCCTTTCAAACATTCACCTTGGTGATGCCTTTGACATTTTTTACATAACAGAGAATTATTCCTCTTAAAGGTACTTTTACCTTTTTCCATCCCTCCTTTCTTACTCTTTTCTGTCCTCGTTCCCTCTTTCTTAATACCCAGTTGTGAAACCCTCACCTAAGTAGGGTCCAATGTATGCCTTGGACCTATATATATGATTAAATAGAATTTTTGGATGATTTTAAGATTTTATAATATGTTGCAATTAGGGTTTAATTAAGAAGAGTGATTAAAACTTAATCCCCGGAGCCCAAAGTGAGTCAGTATGACCCGAGGGGCTTAATAAGGATTTGAAGGTGACAAGTGTCATGAATAATCATGTTAATAATCATGATTTAATTTATGAAGATTAAAGTGTAATTATGGAATTAAGATGAAAAATGATAGAAAATTCATAACTCAACGCCTGTAAGGCGGATTCAAGTAAAATTTGAGATGGAAGTTGATGATGTTGGGCTTGGTATTATGGAATTATTGGGTTGTGAAAATCCTTGATAAAATTGGATTAATGATTTATTGTTTATATCTCAATTTCAACCGTTAACTTTAAACGGCTATAACGGGAGCTAGGAAAGTCGGATTGAGGTGAAATTTGAAACAGTTGAATGAAATTATGGAATGTTTATTTTGGATGGATTGGATTAAGCTTGAAATTTTGGGAAAATACCTGAATTGAAAAAGATGAGCATGGTTGACTAATGCACCTCAAAAGTACTCTACATTTAATGCTAGAGTACAAAGCATGAGTGCATGAATTTAATGACATTTGAGGTGTCAAGTGCAGGCCATTTCTAAGGTATTTTATGCATTAATATAAAATGCAAATATCCAAATAAAATCCCAGCAATGAATGTTCATAATTAATGAAGCTATGAGTGCTCAAAAAGAGCATAGGAGATATGGACGTCCAAGTGATGATATTGTTGTATTTTTTTGCAATTTTTAATTTATAAATGATGTATATATATAGATAACATGTTGGAATGTATAAATAAGCATTTAATTATGTGGAAAAATTGAAGGAAATTCGTGATTTGCAGCTGCCATTGAAGGTGGGAAAAATGGACAGCTTGTTTGCACATGTAGACATCCCATGTTTGATGCTGCTGCAATAATTTTTATTAATTTTTTTTAACACCAAATTAATATATGAATTAAAGGAAAAATAGGTGTATAAATTATCCACATTTTGGGATTTTAAAAATGATGTAAATGGGCAGCAAGCGACGTGCAAGGGCTGGATAATTTGGACGGTCTTGATGCATGCAAATTTTTGCAATTAAGAAAATATGAAAAAATAAATTATATGGCTAATAATTATCCATATCATTATGGGGATAAGTATGCATTAAGTGGCTGTGGAAAATGGCTCCAAATTGGGGCCCACAGCTGGAGAAAATCCAGCTCCTCAAAGGCATGCACGTTCAGATGAGAGAGAGAAGGTGTGAACGTCCAAGGGGTTTTCTTGCTTAGCAAGAAAGCCAAATTTTCTAACTCCCAGCCCCTTGAACGTGACAAGCAAAGGAAAACCAAAGGAAATTGAAGGGAAAAAGAGAAAGAAAGAAAGAGGAGATGTGGAGGAAAGCAAGCCTTTCAATTTTGGATTGAATCCCCTCAAGATAAAATGCTTGCTTACTGAGTTGTCACTCACGTTTTGTTTTTCCAACCCTTAGACAGGTACCGGGGAACTCAGAAGGTTGCGAACCTAATACGAGAAGAAAGGTACGTGATGATAGCCTTGAAGGCTGTGAGAAATGGAAAAGCATGAATATGCTAAGGTAAGCTAATGTGTATGTGAACTTAATAAGAATATTAAGTTCTATATATGATTCAATGGTTGAATGTATGGATGTATGGATGTAAAATGTGAAGCTTAAGTCAAGGAATCTTTCACTGTAGAAAGGCATGAAAAGATGCTACGTGATTATGTATATTTGAACTTATTAGAGTTCTGAGTTCCATGTGAATTAATGACTGAATGTATGCAAGTATGATATGTACAATGATTGAGTGTATAATGACAGGCATGTAAACATGCTATGAATGAAATGATGAATTTTATTACAAGTGAAATGTCACAATGTGTGATGATTGTCATGTTAAGATTATGAATGATGATAGATGAATAATCGAAAAAAATTTGGTCATATTCCAATTAAGAACCCGCCGCGTGATCAGGGCAACAATCCTGATTTACATTTACCAATCGATAGATCTTGAGGTAAGGCAGTGACGTCTCGGTTCGGGGCGCCACACCAGTCCAAATAAATCTTCTTCTTCTTCCAACTCCAAGGTTCTCAATGCCTCGATCTCCAATGCTCTTGCCCTTTCTATGCATGATACGTAGTCTTTAATTAATAAAGGTACAAGGCTCTCCCTTAAGTATGACCTCAGTCCCTGTTGAAATCTTTGTGCCTTGTTTTCTGGCACCTTAGCAATCAAAGGAACATACCTTACCAAGACATTGAACTTGGTATCATACTTCGTGACAGACCTCTTTCCTTGGTATAACCTTTCAAATTCAATCACCTTTCGGCTTTGTATTCCCACTGGAAGGTACTCCTTGTTGAATTCTTCAACAAATGTCTGTCATGTCACCTCCTCTGTGTGTGGCATGGTGATCAACATAGTTTCCCACTACTCATGGGCATCCTTTACCAATAAGTGAGTGGCGCACAACATCTTTTGCCTGTCATTGCATGGAGATATCCTGAACAACTTTCGAATCTCCATCATCCATTGCTCAGCTTGAATGGGGTCAGGTTTTCCTGAAAATTTAAGAGGTCGTTGAGTGAGGAATGCATTGATAGCTCTTCTATCTTCCTCCATCAACTGATCCTTATGTCTTGTAAGTGTCATTGTGGCGGTCAGGTTAGCCGGCAAAACGGGTCCTTCTCTTTCAATATTCCCCATCTGTCCTTACTGGGTCCTTTCCCACAAGCCTTGGATAATATTTGCGGCTTGGGCTGCCCAATCTTGAGTAGCTTGCTGCATGACTTCCTTTACCGCCATAGCTACTCTTTCTTCAATCAATCTAGCCTGTCTAGGCTCAAGTTCCTCTTCCATATTTCTTTTGGGCTTAAGTTTTCTCGTCTTTGATGAGTCCCTAAGTTTTGCCCATGTGATTCTGGTCTAGTCCTCTTGGGTCTACTTGTTTCTCCAACCTCATGCTGGATGGAAACTTCTGTAGCAATTTCCTTTCCCTTGTTCTTTCTAACCCTTGACCTTGTGTAAACCATGGTGCTTTTTCTAAATATCAAAAGCACATAACCTTCATTCATGGTTAAGGTTAGGTCATAACATATGCATCTCATTATCCTATAATTAATAGCCAATTCACACAATCACAATCATGTGATATTATCCATCATCATAAACATCACTACTATCATCATCGTATATCATGCATTTCATCATGATAATCACATATCAAATCATCATAAAATCATGTATATATAATATTCAATCATCATACTTAGACTTTTCCATGCCTATTTACCAATCTATGCTCTGATACCAAGCTCGGTGGTGCCCCCAACCCGAGCGTCACATCCTTACCTTGCGATCTATTGACTGATAAACGTGATCAGGATTGTTGCCCTGTCACACGGCGGGATTTAACGGATATTTATCGAATTAATTACAGTTCCTTACAAATTGATTTCATAATATTTATCATCAAATGCTCATTCTGGCTATTTTTGCCTGATCAACACATTTCATATCAGATAAATCATAAAAATTCATAACATGTCTATCATTCATTGTCACATATATATATAATACAAGGCATATCACAGATCACATATGATCATAAAATATCAAGTCAAATTATATCCATTTGCCACAAACGTGTGGCGCCCCGAACCGAGGTGCCTAGAAGCCTTACTCCGGGATCGTTTTGATTGGTAAATGTGACTCAGGATTGTTGCCCTGATCACACGGCAGGATTCTTTTTTTTTATCATTAATACATGGAAAATTTCCATCATTCATCTAACATGAAATATATTTGACATATCACAGTTATAACTCAAAACTGCTTCATAAAACAGAAATATTCATTTCCATTTCAAAATTATCATCATTGTCTTTACATATACAATATTTCATCAAAACTGCATGTCATTTTACATGCTGCCTTCATCATCTTTTCCCATCTGTTTTTGAAAAAGCATGGGTGAGTAATAATACTCAGTAAGCAAGCTATTCATAATTTTTCAATCATTTTCATGCATTTCATAAAATGCAAATGCAATGCATACATAGCATTCATGACATTCCGTTGGATGCGACGCTAGCTAGGCGCCCATCCCATACATGCTCCCATTTTAGGGAGGTCGCCGCCGGCCTGGGCCTATTAAGCGACTTGGCAATAGTGAGGGGGACATCCGGTCCGCTTACTACCTCGACTAAGGCCTATTCCTTGTGCACATGCTCATTCACATACACATGCCGGCATGATATTTGCAAATCATAAACAATTTCATAAAAAGCATTTAATAAACAATTTCACAAAACGAACTTCAGTTCATGTAAAGCAGTTATAGGTATGACCAACCTTAAATAAATTTCATAAAGCAATTCACAAACAATTTCAAGCATTTTGAAAATAATTTGCAAAACATATAACTTGGTTACCTTCTTAAGAGGTGTCTTCGACCTTCTCTTTTCCTTTTCCTATTCAAGGAGAAATGATATTTTCATTTCTTCTATTCAAGCTGCTTCCCATGCATGCTCTATATTATTTGGGCATTATCTCTTTATCCATATTTGGGCATTATCTCTTTATCCATAAGTTCTTCAAAATTTTCATCCATAGGTTCTTCAAAATTTTCATCCTTATATTTAAATATTAATCTCAAATTTCTTCAAAATCACGTTGTTCACTGTAGCAAATTACTGTAGCAAATCATTGTTCATCCGTGGTTATTGTTCACAGCAACGTGGTTACTGTTCATGTGTTTCAAAAATTGATATTTTTTCCAAAAATAAAAAATACCATGACATACCTTATGCCTAGTATATCATTGGAAATTTCATATATTTTGAATTTATCATCATTTACTTGGCCAAAAAAATCATTTTCTCCATATACTAAAAATCATCATAAATTCACTTAAGCATAATCCTTAATTCCAAAAATCATGAAATTAATATATCATTATTCCAACATCATATTTATCATAATCATACATCCCAAATCATCACTTATCAATTTTGGAGCATTATTTTCACATATCATATGCTATTGTCCCAAATACCCTATCTTTGCTCCAAATTTTTGATGTTTTGGCATAATTCCATTTAAACATTATATCTATACTTATTTTCTCATGTTTGGGGATTATCTAAGCATGGTTTTACCTCATCTAACATTCAAAACAAGTTTGAGGGAAATCCACTGACCTCAAGCGAAGTTATGCCTCTTCTACTCGCCTTTTCTCACTCCAACCTTCGATTCTCTTCTTTCCTTAAGGCTAAAACGTGTGGGGATGGAAAATGAAGTTGCTCAAGTGATTTTTGAGCTGGGATGGTTGTGAATTTCGTCCATGGCCTGCTCCTCTATTTATAGGGGTCCATTTTTCATAAATTTGGAATTTACCCCCTCTAGCTTAGGGTGTAAAATTGCAAAGGTGTTTTTTTCAAATTTTAAAAGGTGAATGGAGCATTGTGCAGCCCCCCCTAGGCCTGCTCCAGCAGCCCTATTGCAGCCCTATTTTTACCTATGTTTTTATTTTTAAAAATTAATTAATTTAGGCTAAATTAATTCTAGCCATTGATCTTTGATAAGGATGATCATGGGCCATTGGATCATGCCCCAAAAGTCCATGCTCCAGCAGCAATTGCAGGCTTTGCATTAGTTTTATTTAATTAAAATTAATCAAAGTCAAACACCATTAATGAAAAAGTAAAGTTACTTTTTCCATTTTCAAATGACATTTAATCTTGACCCTTAATTCATGATCCTTGATTAATCTTGGACCATTCATCATATCCATCATCATATCTTGGCCACCCATAAAAAATTTCATCTTGATCCGATGTCCGGATTGCAAGATATGAATTTTTCTTCATTTTCTTCAAAAATCAATTAAAAATCCGAAAATTCATATTTTAATCAAAAAAACATTTTTTTCCTGTAGTGGGAAGCTTCCTTTTTCGTCTTTTATGATTAAGTTAATCTAAGTGATTAACTCTTAATCATATATCTTAACCCCTGTTTACTATTCATGTTTACTATTCACGTGCACTATTTACGGGGTTAAATTCTCAATTGCATTATTTCAAACTCAAATACACATGTCCATTAATAAGGTTCATGAATCTTTATTTATTCATAAAATAATCTTCAAAATTACAAGTGTCGAAATGACGCGTATACGGTCAAAATAACACGTATACGGTCAGGGTTCCACAAAACGGCACACATTAAAATTCATCAAGTTTTTGTTCTTACATGCTCAACTCATGTTCCTTGTCTCCTTCGTTCCTTCATGTGTTTATGGGTTTGAAAAACAATACGTGAGTTGTAAACTAAATAAATAAGCTATATATTTTTCAGGCAATTCATTTTGAAGGCAACCATGTTCAAAAGCATTTCTCTCCATTCAGTAGAGATACTTAGCAAGTGATCAACTACCTACGGAGCAGAAATCTTTTCATAAAACTTTCATAGACATTTCATAAACATGGGATGTGCAAATTCATCGTTTTCATTCATGACATTATTCCTTCATGTGATGGTACGCTAGCTTGGGGAACATCCTTTCATAGCATGATCCCTTCCATCCTTGGCGCCGGACCTTCCGACTTGGCAACGTCAAGGGGGACTCCTTCTCCACTTACTACCTCGACTAGCCTACTTGATTTCCATTCCATGCATGACTTTTACTCACCCCGGTATTATATACCTCTTACACATGGAACTTGTCATTCTCATGTAGAGAATTCTTTGCACCATCCCTTTTTAAACATCATTTCAATGAAAACATCCTTTCAAATCCATACTTCATCACTTTTCATGAATAATTGCGAAAAGTAAGCAATTCATTACCATAATTGAAGTAACATTTCATAACACATTGAGATAAATGAATGGTCATCCTTAAATACCTTGTACTAAAAATCAAAATCATTTAGAAATTTTGCTTGCTTACCTTGATCACGTGAGCTTTCCGAATCTACCTTTTCTTTGCCTTTGCCTATACATGTAAGAATGACATAGTATTCATGTAAATTCCATTTTTTTGCGTGAGCTTTCCGAATCTACCTTTTCTTTGCCTTTGCCTATACATGTAAGAATGACATAGTATTCATGTAAATTCCATTTTTTTGCATTCAAGTTATTTTTCCAACTCATTTTCATTAATATTCATAACCCACTTAAATTCCAAGTCGGGTGTTCATGCACATCTTGGCCTCCCCTTTAGACGTTCACATCATGGGTCCACAAAAAATTAGATTTGTGCTAATCCTTTCCACCTTATGTTGAACATCCCATGCATCATTAACTTAGGATATTTTACCCTCTAAAGCATCCATAAACTCATTAGCAAAATTCACGTTTCATATATATCATAAAAACATAAAAATCGGGTTATATACGTAACCTTAAGTTCCATCCTTTCTAAAACCCAACTCTAATAGGTTAAATCCTCATAATCACTTATGATACTTGTTTATATCCCATTGTAATTTAAATTTCATCCCAAAAATCTAGAATTTAACATTTACTTTGATTTATTCCTCAATCTGTCCATAATGCAGAAATCGGATGCACTGATCTCTCTAATTTTTGAATCATAATCAAATGGAGGAATTTAAATTTGAAATTTCTATCATACCTTAATAATTTCATGATCTAACCAAAATAAATATTTTCAGCACAACATATAAAGTATTTACATTTATTTTGGTATTTTTATTCTACTGGACAGAAGCATCAATTTTCAGACAGCTCTAATCAGATTAATTATTAGGTATATTAATACCTTTCAAAAACTAATTTTTATTTTTTAAAGTGTTACTAATGATGTCTTCCACATCATATAAAATTTTTAGCTCAAAATACCTTGTGTAAAAATTATTAAAAATAATTTGGTGCTGCTGATCCTAACACCCTTCAACCCTGTTCAGGTTGATTTTCTTAGATTTTTAATTTCCAACATGATTATTCTTTTGAGCTAAAAATTAGGTAGATCCTTAATCACCCTATCATAAGTTTGTAAAAAACATTTCATACTAAAAATCGTTCATTTACTATTTCGTTCATATTTTGGATTTCTATCTCATTTCTTCTAGGTTCTGCTCCTATATTTGCGTCTAATTTCAATAGATATGCAAAAACCCTTAATCATTTGTTCTTAATTCTTATAACCAACATATATAATCCATTAAATTATGATTCATAATCTAATCATCATATCCAATCCAAACAACAACTTATTTTCTGAATTTAAGAAAATTCAAGAGAGATTTTTCACCCATAATTAACCCTAGACTTCCATTTAGTCTTCTTGAATCCTTGATTCATTCTTTCTATTCAATTCTCATCCAATACACAAATCAAGGGCATCATGAATCATTCTACAAGGATTTATTATGGATCCAATTCATGACCCATAATTTGAGGTGAAAAACTTAAGATTAATGAACCCAAAGCATGAAGTATACTTACTTGAATTGAGTCACACTTTAAGCTCAACTTCTCTAGCTTAATTCCTTTACTTCTTTTCTATTTTTCTCTCCCTTTTTCTCTCCTTTTCTCCTCTTCTTTCTTTCCTTGCTGTTGGAAAAGGGGACGTGTTTTGCTGCTGCTTTACTTGGGTTTTTCCCTTTTGATTTCTCTCTCTCTAACCTCATATGCTATGGACGTACATATCTGTTTGAGCTGGATTTTTCCAGCCTTGTGGACCCCATTTGCCCCATCAATTAGAGACATAATTAAAGCATGTTTATCCCCTTTGATGACATGGCACAATATCATCCAATTAAATTTGATAATTATCCAAACAAAATCCATTAAAATCCATGTCATGAATGTTGGTCCCGAGTTAATGGCAATTACCCAAGAGGGGAGGGGTGAATTGGGTATTATGAAAATTTAAAACTTAAACAGAAAATTTTACCTCGGATTAATCTAGTCCCCTTTATGAAGAAACAAAATGGTATGCAATATAATGTAGAGAGCAGAAATAGAAACCAACACACAAGATTTTATAGTGGTTCGGGCAACCTCCCTACTCCACTCTTCCAAGCTCACACCTCTTGTGACTTGGGTTCCACTATGTATTCCACGAATACAACTAGAGTCTCTACTCTCTTCTAGATTCTAGCTCTAGGAGGCATATACAATCAGAGCCTCTGCTCTCTTCTAGATTCAAGCTCTAGGGGGCATATACAATCAACACAAGTAGGTGATGAGTTACACTCCAATCACAACTCTGTTGGAAATATGTGGAAAACTAGCTAAATCTATGTTTTGATGATTAACAAACTAAATTTGAGTAAGTCTTGGCTACTAACAAGTTTGTGGAAATGTTTAAGGAATATTCATTTGAAGAAAATCAAGTATGGAAGCCAAGTCGTATACCAAGTCGACTCCAAGATCGACTTCAAGAAGTCAAATCTGTCCAGAGCTGAAAAGGGGAGAAGAACAAGTGAAGTCGCAGGCCAAGTCGACTCCAGGTGCGACTTAGGAAACCAAGTCGCAGACGAAGTCGACTCCAGCATCGACTTCAAGCATCCAGAGTTGAAAAAGTGGAAACGGACATGACGAAGTCGCAGGCGAAGTCGACTCCAGGTGCGACTTGGGCGAAGTCGCAGACAAGGTCGACTCCAACTTCGACTTGAGGAGTTCAGACTTGAAGATTGAAGTTTCAATCTTATTCCAAGGATCCATTTGGAATTTATCAAATCCAAATAAGATGCAAAGTTCATTCTCAAAAAGCAACTGAAGTTTCTTGAAGATCAAAAGCTAAGATTTATATTCAAAGTTCAAATCAAGTCTATCAAGTCCAAAGCTAATCTTCAAGCTTATTCTAAATGAAGAAATATCCAAGTCATGAAGACCAATTTAACAAAGTACAAGCCAGTTCAAGAAGATCAAGGTGTTCTTGCAAAAGACCACGCCAAGTCGCAACCCAAGTCGACTCCAGGATCGACTTGAGTTGAGGACTGAAGGCCAAGTTGACCCAGACTCGGACTTGAAAATCTGAAGAACTGGAGTCGCACACGAAGTCGACTCCAGGTGCGACTTGGAAGCCAAGTCGCAGGCCAAGTCGACTCCACATGCGACTTGGGTCGCAACGGTCGGAATTAATTCGAACGTTGGCGCATTAAATGCGCGCCACCTACCTTCTAACGTTCGGATTCCCTCCAAAATTATAAATAGCATTCATGGTGGACGAGGGAAGTAGTTGGAAAACATTAAGTGAGCATAACTCCTATCTACAAGAGCATTAAAGTGATCAAGCCAATCAAGAGAGGAAGAATTGTGCTTCAAGTTGCAAGATCTACATTCAGAAACTTCAAAGCCATCATCTACAAGTTCTTCCCTGCGCTAAATCGTTTCTACACACCTGTAAAGTGTAGTTTACTTTCATTGATTATTTGTTTGTATTGAACTTGATTTAGCTTGGGTAGCTAAGATCAAGTGATAGCAAAGTAGTGTGTGATTGGAGTGTGACTCATCACCTACTTGTGCTAGTTGTTGATGCCCCCTAGAGCTAGAATCTAGAAGAGAGCAAGTGGCTCTAGTTGTGGATGCCCCCTAGAGCTTTGAATCTAGAAGAGAGCAAGAGGCTCTAATTGTATTGAGAGAATACAATAGTGGAACCCAAGTCACAAGGTGTGTGAGCTTGGAAGAGTGGAGTAGGGAGGTTGCCCGAACCACTATAAAATCCTTGTCTACTTGCTTTTATTTCTGCTCTCTTTATTACTTTGCTTTCCATTTAGTTTCTTCATTAAAGGGGATTAATTCTACAAGGGGTTAAGTTTTTAAGTTACCAAAAGAAATTTTTAAGAACCCAATTCACCCCTCCCCTCTTGGGTTTTGCCATCTATTCGGGACCCAACAAGTGGTATCAGAGCAGGTCTTTGAATTGAACCAAAGAGATCCAACCATATGGCATCCCAATCTACTTCCGTTCCCGCTTTTGCCGAGGGTCAATCTTTTAGAAGGCCACCATTGTTTGATGGGAGCAACTTTGGCTATTGGAAGCTTCGTATGAAGCAACTCATCATGGCTACCGATATGGATTCTTGGATTGCTATCCAAGACGGTGTAACTTTGCCAATTAATGAAAGAGCTTCCAAATGGACCGAAGAGGAAGTAAGAACCGTTAAGAGCAATGCTAAGGCTATGAACTCTTTATTTTGTGCTCTTACGGCTTCGGAGTATGATAGAGTATCTTCTTGTTTGACTGCAAAAGAGATATGGGATACTCTAACATCCATTTATGAAGGAACCTCCCAAGTCCAAGGGACTAGGAAAAATATTTTGATAGGAGAGTTGGAAAGTTTTAGAATGCTAGACACTGAAAATATTTCTGAAATGTTTGCAAGATTTTCTAAGATTACTAATGCTCTCAAAGGTCTTGGAAAAGCTATCTCTGAATCCGAACAGGTGATGAAGATACTAAGAGCTCTACCGGATTCATGGACTCCAAAGATTACAGCTATTGAAGAAGCGAAAGACCTCAACACCCTAAAGCTAGAAGATCTAATTAGCTCACTAATGTCACATGAGCTAATTAAGAGAAGAAACGAAGAGAATCATAAAGGGAAGAAAATCATTGCATTAAAAGCTGCACGCAACTCAGATGAGTCTACCTCCTCGTCTAACAATGGTGATGAAGATATTGCACTTCTTACTCACAAGTTTCGAAAATTTGTGAGAAAAGAAAAGAACATTAAAGACTTCAAAGAAAGACCACAAAAAGAAAAGAAGAAGGAGGTTACAAAATGCTACCGATGCGGGGGCGTAGGACATATGCAAGCTCAATGTCCTACACCAGAAGAAAGGCCAAAGGAGAGTCATGAAAGAAGAAAATACCAAAGGCCAAGAGGAAGAGGCATGTTCATCAACGAGGAGACTTCATCAACATGCAGCTCTTCAACCGACGAAAATGATTCAGCCAACTGTGCAAGAATATGTTGCATGGCACGAATCGAGCAAGAAGAGGACTTGCTATGCTTAAACACGACTGAAGTTTTGGAAGAACAATCCACCTCAACCAAATGTACAAGCAATGATGAGGTAACTTCCAAACCTTGCTATTCTCAATCAAGTTATTCTTCTTTTCAAAATTGCATCAAATGTGCTGAATTAGAAGAACTACAAACTGCATATGATTCATTATATGAGGAAATCAAAAAGCTAGGAAACAAGTTGTCCTCAAATAAACAACAATGCAACTTTATTATTATTGAAAATGGAAAACTAGCTGAAAAATCAACAAAACTGAAAGAAGAAAATGAATCATTGTTGAAAGAAGTAGAGAAACTGAAAAAGGAGAACAAATCCTTAAATGAATCATTAGCAAAGTTCTCTAATCCAGGAGAAAGTGTAAAGATGTTTCTGAACATGACCTCCCAAACAAACAAGAGAGGTCTTTGATACAATACATTTGAGCAAGGAGAAAGTAGCAAGTTAAATGTGCCTACACTTTGGAAATATCAAACCAAATCTGCACTCATATACAAGCCTAAAATGAAAAATGTAATGTGGACTAAAAGGCCAACATTTGAACCAAAATATACTTGGAGGCCTACTCCTAGATTACCAATGGCTTGCAATTTCTGCAACAAGATGGGTCATAAAGCCTACAAATGTAATTTTAAGAAATTGTATGACCATGGTGCAAGACTAGTTTGGGTTCCAAGAAACACAAGATTTGGGCTTTCTAAGATAGAGCAACAAAGGTTGAATAATATTACTAACCCAAATGGACCCATAAAATGGGTACCAAAGAGATAAGAATTATTTGATTATTTTTCAGATTTGTTTAAAGGCAAAGGCAAACAATGTATGGTTCATGGATAGCGGTTGTTCAAGGCACATGACCGGAGAAAGGAGTTTATTCCATAAACTTAAGCCTTGCAACGATGGAACGGTTGCCTTTGGAAATAATGAGAAAGGTAAAATCAAAGGTAAAGGAAATATTTACAGTAGCTCAAATGCATGCATGGAGGATGTTTTGTTTGTTGAAGGACTCAAGCATAACTTAATGAGCATTAGCCAATTATGTGATAAAGGATATAAGGTTGTGTTTGAATCATCTATATGCAATGTATTTGATGGTGAACATATCATGTTTAGTGGAAAAAGACATGGAAATGTATATTTGGTTTCACTTGATGAACTAAATGGTCAATGTCTAATGGCCATTGATAATGATCCATGGGTTTGGCATAAAAGGCTTGGGCATATAAACATGAGAAACATAAAGACCCTATGGAAAAAGAGTTTGGTAGAAGGCTTGCCTAAGTTGAAATATGACAAAAATAAATTATGTAAGGCATGTCAATTATCTAAACAACCAAAGATGTCTTTTTCTACCAAAAAGGAGATTTCCACTACTAGGCCACTTGAATTGCTACACATGGATCTATATGGGCCATCCGACATTTTAACCATTGGTGGAAAGAAATATGTATTTGTAATTGTTGATGACTTTTCAAGATTCACATGGATAATTCTTTTAGCTAGCAAAGATGAAGCCTTCTCTATGTTTGCAACGTTTGTAAACTTGGTGGAAAATGAAAAACAAAGTACTATTATGACTATAAGAAGTGACCATGGTGGTGAATTTGAGAACAAACGATTCATAGAATTATGTAATGAAAAAGGAATTCATCACACATTTTCTGCACCAAGGACTCCACAACAAAATGGAGTAGTGGAGAGGAAAAATAGAACTATACAAGAGATGGCTAGAACTATGCTAAATGAGAGCAAATTATCTAAGAAGTTTTGGGGTGAAGCTGTAAGTACAGCTTGCCATGTATTGAATCGAGTTACCATTAGAGCAATCTTGAAAAAGACCCCATATGAGCTATGGAAAGGAAAGAAACCAAACATATCTTATTTTCATGCTTTTGGATGCACATGTTATGTTCTGAACAATGGAAAAACCAACTTGGGAAAACTTGATGCTAAAAGTGATGAAGCAATATTCCTTGGTTATTCATCAAATAGCAAAACATATAGAGTTTTCAATAAACGAAACCAAGTTGTAGAAGAATCCATACATGTTATTTTTGATGAAACTAATACATGCTTTAAAAGAAAAGATGATCTAAGTGATGCAGATGACATAACAAGCAATCTTGAAAAATTGCATATGGAAAAGCAAGAAGAATCCATGGAGGAAAGGGTAAGTGAAGGTAACAATTCCTATAAACCTCCAACTGATTTAAAATTCAATCATGCACATCCAATTGAGCAAGTTATAGGAAATGTGTATGAAGGTGTCAAAACTAGAAGGTCAAAGCAAAATGTGTGTGGACAATATGCTTTTGTATCCAAGATTGAACCTTCTAATATTGAACAAGCTCTTGATGATGAAAACTGGATTATAGCAATGCAAGAAGAGCTAAATCAATTTGAAAGAAATCAAGTTTGGCACCTTGTTCCTAGACCAAATGATTGCACTATTATTGGCACCAAGTGGGTCTTTAGGAACAAATTAGATGAAAGTGGACTTGTAGTGAGGAACAAAGCTAGACTTGTGGCAAAAGGATACTCACAAGAAGAAGGAATAGATTTTGAGGAATCCTATGCCCCGGTTGCTAGATTGGAAGCAATTCGCATCTTACTAGCTTTTGCATCTCACTAGCTTTTGCATCTCACATGAACTTTAAATTGTTTCAAATGGATGTCAAAAGTGCATTTCTGAATGGTTATATAAATGAAGAGGTGTATGTTGAGCAACCACCTGGATTTGAGGAGAAAGATCAATCAAAATTTGTGTACAAGTTGACCAAAGCATTATATGGATTGAAACAAGCCCCAAGAGCTTGGTATGATAGACTAAGCAAGTTTTTGATTGATCATAATTTTCAAAAGGGAAAGGTAGACACCACCTTGTTTATCAAGTATAAAGAAAAGGATATTTTGATTATTCAAATTTATGTTGATGATATTATTTTTGGTGCTACTAATGAAACTCTTTGCCAAGAATTTTCTGAGCTTATGCAGAAAGAGTTTGAGATGAGCATGATGGGAGAGCTAAACTTCTTCCTTGGACTGCAAATCAAGCAATTAAATGAAGGAATTTTCATTAACCAGTCCAAATATATCAAGGAGATGCTCAAGAAGTTTGGCATGGAGAACAGCAAAGGAGCAAACACGCCCATGAGCTCTACAATCAAGCTTGACAAAGATGAGAAGGGCAAAGTAGTTAATTTAAAATTGTATAGAAGCATGATAGGTTCCTTATTGTATTTAACTGCTTCTAGGCCAGATATTTTGTTTAGTGTGTGTATGTGCTCTAGATTTCAATCATGCCCAAAAGAATCACACTTGGTAGCTGTAAAAAGAATCTTTAGATATCTAGTAGACACTACCAATTTAGGACTATGGTATCCAAAGGACTCTAATTTTGATCTAATCGGCTACTCGGATGCGGATTTTGCTGGTTACAAAGTAGATAGAAAAAGCACTAGTGGAACATGTCAGTTTCTTGGAAGCATGTTGGTTTCATGGTTTTCAAGAAAACAAACTAGTGTTGCTCTATCTACGGCGGAAGCCGAATACATTGCCGCCGGGAGCTGTTGTGCTCAATTACTTTGGATGAAACAGCAACTTAGGGACTATGGCATGGATTTCAAAGATATACCTATCAAATGTGATAATACAAGTGCCATATGTCTAACCAAGAATCCAGTCTTGCATTCTAGGACCAAACATATAGACCTTAGACATCATTTCATTAGAGAATATGTAGAAAATCATGACATATGTTTGGTATATGTAAGAACAGAGGATCAAGTTGCAGATATATTCACTAAGCCCCTAGCAAAAGAAGCATTTTATAAGCTTAGAAATGACATGGGAATGCTTGAACTAACTTAAAGCATAAACTTAGGGGGAGCACCCATTTAGGGGGAGCTAACCCACCTATCTCTTTGATTACCCTCTAATCTTTTTGATATATTGACAAAAAGGGGGAGAGAGATTTAAGGAGAAGAAGAGTATTTGAGTTGAAAAATTGAGTAGAAGTCTTAATGATTAAAAGGGAGAGAGATGATTAAAGGGGAGAGAGATGTAAGAAGAGAAGAGTAAGAATGGGGAGGAGAGTAGGATATGCTTACATGATATTTGAATGTTCTGTTTGCATAAGCATAAGCATGATTTTAAAATGCAATATGAACATATTATTGTTAATGAAAGGTATCCACTCAAATCAGTTTTGTCAATCATCAAAAAGGGGGAGATTGTTGGAAATATGTGGAAAACTAGCTAAATCTATGTTTTGATGATTAACAAACTAAATTTGAGTAAGTCTTGGCTACTAACAAGTTTGTGGAAATGTTTAAGGAATATTCATTTGAAGAAAATCAAGTATGGAAGCCAAGTCGTATACCAAGTCGACTCCAAGATCGACTTCAAGAAGTCAAATCTGTCCAGAGCTGAAAAGGGGAGAAGAACAAGTGAAGTCGCAGGCCAAGTTGACTCCAGGTGCGACTTAGGAAACCAAGTCGCAGACGAAGTCGACTCCAGCATCGACTTCAAGCATCCAGAGTTGAAAAAGTGGAAACGGACGTGACGAAGTCGCAGGCGAAGTCGACTCCAGGTGCGACTTGGGCGAAGTCGCAGACGAGGTCGACTCCAACTTCGACTTGAGGAGTTCAGACTTGAAGATTGAAGTTTCAATCTTATTCCAAGGATCCATTTGGAATTTATCAAATCCAAATAAGATGCAAAGTTCATTCTCAAAAAGCAACTGAAGTTTCTTGAAGATCAAAAGCTAAGATTTATATTCAAAGTTCAAATCAAGTCTATCAAGTCCAAAGCTAATCTTCAAGCTTATTCTAAATGAAGAAATATCCAAGTCATGAAGACCAATTTAACAAAGTACAAGCCAGTTCAAGAAGATCAAGGTGTTCTTGCAAAAGACCACGCCAAGTCGCAACCCAAGTCGACTCCAGGATCGACTTGAGTTGAGGACTGAAGGCCAAGTTGACCCAGACTCGGACTTGAAAATCTGAAGAACTGGAGTCGCACACGAAGTCGACTCCAGGTGCGACTTGGAAGCCAAGTCGCAGGCCAAGTCGACTCCACATGCGACTTGGGTCGCAACGGTCGGAATTAATTCGAACGTTGGCGCATTAAATGCGCGCCACCTACCTTCTAACGTTCGGATTCCCTCCAAAATTATAAATAGCATTCATGGTGGACGAGGGAAGTAGTTGAAAAATATTAAGTGAGCATAACTCCTATCCACAAGAGCATTAAAGTGATCAAGCCAATCTAGAGAGGAAGAATTGTGCTTCAAGTTGCAAGAGCTACATTCAGAAACTTCAAAGCCATCATCTACAAGTTCTTCCCTGCGCTAAATCGTTTCTACACACCTGTAAAGTGTAGTTTACTTTCATTGATTATTTGTTTGTATTGAACTTGATTTAGCTTGGGTAGCTAAGATCAAGTGATAGCAAAGTAGTGTGTGATTGGAGTGTGACTCATCACCTACTTGTGCTAGTTGTTGATGCCCCCTAGAGCTTTGAATCTAGAAGAGAGCAAGAGACTCTAATTGTATTGAGAGAATACAATAGTGGAACCCAAGTCACAAGGTGTGTGAGCTTGGAAGAGTGGAGTAGGGAGGTTGCCCGAACCACTATAAAATCCTTGTCTACTTGCTTTTATTTCTGCTCTCTTTATTACTTTGCTTTCCATTCAGTTTCTTCATTAAAGGGGATTAATTCTACAAGGGGTTAAGTTTTTAAGTTACCAAAAGAAATTTTTAAGAACCCAATTCACCCCTCCCCTCTTGGGTTTTGCCATCTATTCGGGACCCAACAAACTCTACTTGCAACGTCTTGGTTTCAATCACCAAACTTAAACCAAGCACTAAAACAATCAATAATGTAAAAATAAAGAAGATCTACACTTTACTGAGTTGTGTAGCAAGTTTCAGCTTGAGGAAGAATCTGTAGGAGCAACCGATTGTGTTTCGTTGAAGCAAATCGCAACTTTGAAGCTTGTTCTTCCTTTGAAAGTGTATAGATCGCTCAAATTTAGCGAAAAGCAAATAAGAACTCTTGCTTGTACTTCTTTCCTCTCTTTAGACTCTGTCTTGTGTCTATTCATGTTTGCTTGAGTGTCTATATATAGAGGAGGGAAGATTTTGAACGTTATACAAGTGGTTGGCGCGCAATAAATATTCCAACGTTCAAAAATTCGAACGTTACTTTCCCAAGTCGCAGGTGGAGTCGACTTCGTCTACGACTTCGCCCAAGTCTCAAGTTGGAGTCGACTTCGTGTGCGACTTCGGCAGCTCTTCAGTTTCCAAGTCTGAGTTCTGGGTCGACTTGGTTTCAGACTTGGCCTCAAGTCGATCTTGGAGTCGACTTGGGATGCGACTTGACCAGTTTTTGCGCCAAAACAGTTTGATCCTTGTTGATTCACCTCTTGTTTGCTTAGCTACTTTCCTTCAATAATAGAAACATTATTTTCATTCTGGATTGGCTTCAAATCTTGCAAACCTTGTGATTCTTGGAGAACTTGAAAACTTGCAAACATTATGCTTTGGTCAATTTTGTTTTGTTTTAACTATTGTTTCCAACAATGAAGGAGCCACAAATCTGTCCCCCATTCAATGTCTAATATGCATCAGATTTTATCATTTTTTTCACACCATTTTAACTTTAATTTAATGGTCATTTAATCACCTAGTAATGTATCTCAATTAGGGGTCAATTTAGGATAATTAAAAAAATCACAAAAATCCCAAAAACTGTCATAACCGTCCACATCTCCCCTGCTACATGTTGCTGTCCATTTATTGATCATATCTCAATGGCCTGGATTTGATGCTTTTAAACACAAATTTCCACCCTAATTAAATGTACATTTATTCAAATTAATCCATAGCTAACTTTGACATACATTTTATGTGAAAAAATCACTAAAGTCCAAATTAAGGGTTGTTTGAATGTCCATGTGTGCCACATACACTATGCTCCTTTGAGCTCCTCCTTAGCTCCTTAAAATCCAACTTTAATGCAGGGATATTTTTATGGATTTTTTCATTTCTAATAATTCACAAAATACCCTGCAATTTACCCTCATTTGACACATCATTTTTGTCTTTATCCATTTGATTATTTTATTTAACTTTAACATAAATGCTAATCACTTTATGGTGCAAAAGTCAAAAGAGTTGATCCCAATTTTGTGTAGGCATAATCTCAACATGATTATCTTGATCAAACCCTTTCATAACCTTGATCTCATAATTTTAACCATCCATTTTAAATTTCGTCTTAATCCGACTTTTCTAGCTCAAGTTATGATCGTTTGAAGTTATCTCTGAATTTTGGACGGTGATGATCAATTATCATCAAAATTTTTATAATCTAAATTTTCCTTGTGATTAAGCACGAAATTATGTGCTTCCATCTCAATTTTCATCTTAATCCGCCTTATAGGCGTCAAGTTATGAATTTTCCAACATTTTCCAACATTTTCCAACTTGGCTCTATAATTAGCCTCCTAATTTTCATTAATCACATTATGGAAATTAATTAATTTTTCATAGCACACTAATAATTTTTTAATCATCATTAGGCCACTTTAATCATATTGGCCCATTTTGACTTAGAGTGAATGATTTTTATCATCATTCATAAACTCTGACCTAATGTCATAAATCATCAATATTGCACATAAATCATTTATAATTCAATCAAATCATACTTGAATCATACAAATGCATATATATGAATCCCATGTAGGTCAGGGTTTCACAGTAGGCTAGTCAAGGCAGAAAGCAGGACAAGGAGTCCGCCCTTGACGTTGGCAAGTCGGAAGGTCCGGCGCCAAGGATGGAAAGGATCATATTATGAAAGTATGTTCCCTGAGCTAGCGTACCCTCACATGAAGGATTACGTCAAAAATGAAAATGATGCATTTGCACATCCAATGTTTATGAAATGCCCAAAAACTAAAATTTATGAATGGTTTACATGAATGGTTTATGAATGATTTTCATGAATGGTTTATGAAAAGGTTTCTGTTCCATTGGTAGTTGATCACTTGCTAAGTGTCTCCTACCGAATGGAGAGAAATACATTTAAACGAGAATGAAAGATGTTTGCTTATTGAGTTTCAACTCATGTTTTGTTTTTCCCCCCTTAGACAGGTGCAAGGAAAATTCAAGTGATGAAAGGCATGTTCTCGCTGAGAAAAGAAAAAGAAATTTTCAAAGGTTTGTAATCCTTTGTATGTGGAAGCATGAACAAATGCCCTAAGGGATATGGTATTGTTAGTACATATGTTCAGGATACCTTGCATAGGTATTATATGATTGAGAAGGTAAAAGATTTAAAATACCTTGTATAGATATGATATGACTAAGATAAGGAATGCCTTAAATTGTAAATGCTTGTATGCTAAGAACTGATGGATGTGTGTATGTATGAAATGATAAGGACATGATTAGGTCAAGAGGACCTTTAACGTAGAAGAGCAAGTTGAGATGTTATGAATGAAATGCGCACTTAATATGTGCAATTGATTACAAGCATATTGTTGCTTGTAAGATGAATGAAGTGAAATGCAAAGAAATGAAATGATGATGGATGAAAGAAATGAAATTTTTTTTGGACGAGATCCAATTTAAAACCCGCCGCGTGATCAGGGCAACAATCCTGATTCACATTTACCAATCGATAAGATCTTGGAGTAAGGTTGTGATGCTTGGGCTAGGGCGCCACAGCCCTGGTCACACGGTGGGTTTTTTTCATTCAATCAATTTTCAAATTTTACAAGTATCTATCACTTGTAATCCATTTCAAATGGTATTCATAACATCATACATGATTCATTTACATCAAAGGTCATCGTCACGCTATAAAATCATGTTCATAAACATAGCATTCATCTTGATGCAAACTGAGGAATACAAGAACATAGCTTTTCTTCATTTAAACCTATTCTCTACTCATTGATCCTCCTTGCACCAGTCTAGGATTTGGGAAAACAAAACATGAGTACTAGTACTCAATCAGCAAGCATTTTCCATTTTCAAGCAAAACATTTCATGAAGATATTTTTCTATCAAACATTTTCATGTCCCCATCTTAGGAAATTCATAAACAATGCATATACAATGCACTGTTTCCCTTCATGATTGGGTGATACGCTAGCAAGGCAACCACCCTCTTGATCCTGCTCTCATTCTAGGGAGGACGCCGCCCGCCTCTGGCCTATAACAACGACTTGGTTACACTAGAGGAAGACAACCAGTCCGCTTACACCTCTACTGTGGTGCCCCAACCCGAGTGTGGCGCCCCGAACCGAGGCGTCACATTTGTCCTTACTCCGGAATCTTGTCGATTGGTAAGTGTGAATCAGGATTGTTGCCCTGATCACGCGGCGGGTTCTTAATTGGATCTCGTCCAATTTTTTTTTCATTTCTTTTTCTTTCATCATATCATCATTCATGATGGACTTATCCATAACATCATAAATCATCAACTTCTCATATTATTCATAACTTTATAATTTTATACAATCTATGTCCTTTCTCATCATATCCCATTAGGGAATCTGTTCATACAAAAATCTACTAACCTTTGTAGATTCTTCTTTTCCTTTAGCAACCATGTCCTTCATTTCTTGGCTTTCCCTACACCTGTCTGAGGTTGGGAAAACAAAACATGAGTCGAAACTCAATAAGCAAGCATTTTTCATTTTAAATGCATTCCTCTCCATTTGGTAGTAGACACTTACCAAGTGATCAACTACCAATGGAATAGAAACCTTTTCGTAAACCATTTTTGAAAATCTTTCATAAACCATTCATGAAAATCATTCGTGAATGCATTTATCTCCATTCGATAGGAGACACTTAGCAAGTGATCAACTATCAATGGAATAGAAACCTTTTCATAAACATTGAATGTGCAAATGCTTCCTTTCCACTCCTGACATAAACCTTCGTGTGCGGGTACGCTAGCTCAGGGAACATCTCACATAACATGGTCCAATACGCCGGCTGTCTCCGACTTGGCCTCATCAAGAGGAACCTCTCTTCCTCTTGACGCCTACATGGTTCCTACACGCATGACTTTTGATTTTCCCAGCGTTATATACCTCTTACACCGGGTAACTTGTCATTCTCATGTAGAGAATTATTTGCACCATCCCTTAAAAACATAATTTCAAATCCATGCTTTCCTTTTCAATCCATGTATGAAAATGCAATGCATTCATTCAAACATAACATTCCTTTGCCTCCAACTCTGGGGAGGACGCCGTCGGCACACAGCCCATACGACTTGGCAATAGTGAAGGGGGACTCTCTGATCTGCTTTCTACCTTCACCAAAGCCTCTTCCTTATACATCATACATGTGCACATGTCCATGAACATCACATGATATCAATATGCCGGCATGACTTTTCATAAAAATTCATAAACATTCATCATTTCAAAACATTATAGGAATGGCCACCCTTAACACATTTCATAAATACTTGAGAATAAAACATATTTTCAAAGTTGTGCTTGCTTACAAATCATCATTTTCAATGAAGCAATAAAATCACATTTTCAAAGTTGTGCTTGCTTACCTCCTCAGTCCGTGTCCTCCACCTTTTCCTTTCCTTTTTTTCCTATACAAGGAAAATGGATATTTTATCCATCTATTCCATGTCTTAGCTTGCTTCCCATGCATGCTTTACGATCACATATTACCTCGTTTTCATAGAGGTTTTCCTTTTATAAATACTTGGTCATTACTCATTTATATGAATTTTTATCCATAAATCCTTTAAAAATTCCATCCATATATCCTCATAATTATACAAAAATAAATCTCAATTTTTTCCCAAAATACGTTGTTCATTGTTCATAATTACTGTTCACAGAGACGTGGTTACTGTTCATGGGTTCCAAAAATTGATATTTTTTCCAAAAATAAAAAATACCATGACATAGCTTATGCTTAGTATATCATATAAAATTCATGAATTATGAATTTATCATCATTAACTTGGCTAAATAAATCATTTTCTCCATATACTAAAAATCAACATAAATTCACTTAAGCATAATCCTTAATTTCAAAAATCATGAAATTAATATATCATTATTCCAACATCATATTTATCATATTCATATATCCCAAATCATCATTTATCAATTTTGGAGCATTATTTTCACATATCATATACTATTTTCCCGAATGCTCCATCTTTGCTCCAAATTTTTGATGTTTCGGCATGATTCCGATTAAGCATTATAACTTTACTTATTTTCTCATGCTTAGGAATTATCTAAGCATGGTTTTACCCTACTTAACATCCAAAAGAAATTTGGGAAGAAATCACTTACCCGAAGTGAAGATATCCCACTTTTTCTCGCACTTTCTCTCTCTAACTTCCTCCTTTTCTTTCTCCTCAAGGCTAAAACGTGGTGGGGGTGAAAAAATGCTCAAATGGAGCTGGGTTTGAGTGATTTGGTCGTTCACCCCATGCCCCCTATTTATACTTTTTGATTTTTCATCAAATTGGATTTTACCCCCCCTTGCTTGAGGTATTAAATTGTAAATGTATTTTTTTCTAATTTCCAAAAGGTGCTTTGAGCCATGTGCAGCCACCCTAGATACTGTTCACGCCTCCCCTATGGCAGCCCTATTTTTTTATAATTTTTTGATTTATTAAATCAATTATTTTAGGCTAATTCAATCTTAGCCATTGATTTTTGATAATGATGGATTTGGACCATTGGATTTGGCCCCAAAAGTCCAAGCTCCAGCAGCCATAGCAGCTTTTCATTAATTATTTATCATTTAATTAATTAAAATTAATCCAAAGACAAATACTAATTAATGAAAAAGTAAAGCTACTTTTTGATCTTCAAATGACGTTTAATCTTGACCCTTAATTCATAATTTTTGATCAATCTTGGACCACTCATCATGTTTATCATCATATTTTGGCCATCCATAAAAAATTTCATCTCAATCCGATGTCCGGATTGCAAGATATGAATTTTTCTTTATTTTCTCTCAAAAATCCACTAAAATCCGAAAATACTAAATAAATCAAAAAGTGGCTATTTTGTCCTTTTGTGGGAAGCTTCCTTTTTTTTCTTGTTGTGATTAAGTTAATCCAAAGTGATTAACTTAACATATTCCTTAATCCCACATTTACTATTCACGTTTCACTATTCACGTGCACTATTCATCCGAATTTCATAATTAATTATTTTAACATCTACTCCCTCATAATTTCATATTTCATGAATATATACATTTCATTAATACATTACCTAGGGTTTACAACCCTAGGGTTTTATACGTGTCAAAGATTGGGGTTTCACACCGAGCGTCACATCCTAAGCCTTACCTCAGAGATCGTTAGTGACTGGTAAATGTGATCAGGATTGTTGCCCAGTCACACGGCGGGATTTTAACAGATAATTATCCAATTTAAATATATTTTCATAGGAGTTTATTTCCTCCTAATTATATCTCAAGTAATAACTAAGTCATTTCCAACCATTCAACACACAACAAAGCATGTTATTCAAAAGACATTACAACATTTTCCTAAATCAGATGTCACTGCATGTTATAATCATAGTTGTCCATATGAAAACAACAACTTAGTTACATCCATTCAGCATAAGTTCTACTATATCATCATGACTGCAAAAGTTTTTCTCTTGCTTAAATGATATTTTATTTGCTCCTCTGCCGAGTCTCTTCTTTCACCTATCTATGGGTTTATAAAACAAAAACGTGAGTTGTACACTCAATAAGCAAGCATTATATATATTTCCAAGAAAATCATTTTAAAAGGAAATCCTTTTCAACAGAAAGGTTTCTCTCCATTTAGTAGAGACACTTATCAAGTGATTAGCTACCTGCGGAGCAGAAATCTTTTATTTAAAATCATCATGGAAAGCAACATTCTACCCCCTCAGGGATATATAACGACACTGTAATGAATGAATCATGATTCCTTAGGATGGAGGCTAGCTAGGCAATCATCCGTCTTCATCTCCTTTCACACAAGAAGACGCCGCCGGCCCTTGGCCTATATTAGCGACTCGGTAACACCAAAGGGAGACAATCGGTCCGCTTATTCCTTTAAGGTGAACCTTATGCATTGTGCACATGAATTTATCCATGACATGCTAGCATGATTTTTCACACATAATATCATAGGACAACAATTTTCATTTATCACAAAGCAGTTATATAAATCAATTTAAAATACCTAGTGAACTAAGGAATGGTCATCCTTAAAAATTTAGAAATAAATTTCAAATAACATTTGCTAAATCAAGAAAAGAAATTAAAACATCATTTACAATTATTTCAAAGAAATTTTAATAAATAGAAATTCATTTGGAAAATTTGCTTGCTTACCTTGTTCGTGAGAGCTTCTCGGATCCACCTTTTCCTTTCCTTTGCCTATGACAGAATAACATAATTTCCATATAAATTCTATTTGCTGCATTTATTTAGTTTTCCAACCCATTTTCATAAATATTCATAACCCGTTTACTTTCCAAGTGGGGTATGTGTACTTTAAACCTTTACGTATCTCAGCTATTCACTATGCTTCATATTTAATTCCCATATATTAATCTCAAAATTCGAGATTATCAATTCAGCAATGCATTTCACGTTTTTCCATGATATTTTAACATATTTTTGCATTTGAATATTTTACATAATGTATTTATCATCTTATCTTGTGCACTGCTTCACATATGCGCGTCTAACTGCGTCTAATTCATATATTTCTTAAAAATTTTCAAATCAACAACTTGTCCTCCAATTCAGAAAGTTTATACTCTTCATTTAACACCTATTTAGTGCCTTTTACGAATTCTTAATCCACAATTTTCAAAGTTTCAAAAACAGCCACTTCGACATCCAATTTCTACACTTTATACACCTCTTTTGATACTCCAACATAAACAAATTTTAATCTATTTAATTCCAGAAATTTATCCCAATTTTAATACTCTAAATTCAATGCATTTTCACATATTTAAAATCCATAACAAAATTATTTGCAAAACAGCAACGTTTTACATATGTATAGGGTACCCGTTTTCACCATTTGGACGTCCACTTCTCACTCCTATTAAAATCCGAATTTTGGCAGTTTATGTAAAGTCCCTTTTCATGTTAAAAGTGTCATATATTTAGGGTATTTTACCCTACATTTCATCTATAATTAATTTGAATCATTTCCTTTATCATTTTCATCATTTAGAAGTGAATTTTGGGTCTTAGATGATACCGTAACTAGCTTACCTTCTATACTTCACAACTCATGCTAAATTTCATATAAAATCAACACTAAATCATGAATTATCATGTGATTACATCTAAAAAATAAAACAGCAACACTAAATACCAAGTTCAGCAAATTCAAGCTAGTATAGACACATATACATCACACTAATCACTTCTTACATACATCTAACTCTTAATTATACTACTTGCTATTAACTTCCCATTAAATTCTCCAATTAAAATCATCATCAATCCTTATTAAAAGATTCATTATGAAGCATATTCATATCTCATGAATTAAATTAGAAAAACTAAATTAGAATCACTCAAACTCAAGTCATTTACTTACTTGTATTGAGTGCTACTTCACTTCCTCTTCTCAAGCAAGCTTCTTCACTTTAATTCTTCCTTTTCTTCCCTTTTTCTTCACTTTTTTAAGGGTATGAAAAATGATGAAAGGGGGGGAACGTGACCTACTGTTGAAATGGGAGCTCAAATTTTCCAGAATTTTTCTAAGTATCCAACACATGCTTAGACGTCCCTTTGCTTTTATGCAATTAGCTAGAAATTTCCGGTTAATGGGACCCACATGCCACCTCAACCATGCTAATTCCAATGCAATTCTATCCTCTTAGCTGACATGGCATCTTGTGGGCCATTAAAATTATTTTTTTCTTAATTATAAATTCACTAATTATCCATTGCATTAAACCATCACAAAGCTGTCCATCTTATCACGTCCACCATCAGCTGCTATTTTCCAATTTTTTCAACAAATTTTTGCAACTAATAAATGCACATTTATATCCCCTAATACCTAGGCTAATTATCCATGATTTTATTAATTTTTTAAAAAATACAAAAAAATCACATTTTGGTCACTTGTCCGGTCAAATTTTTCTGCACCAATTTTCTGTTGCCTGCGCACGTTCCACTTTTGCAGCAGCTTATCTCATCCAAATTAATTTTTTTCCAGCTTTATGTAATCACTCATTTAATTACCTAGTAGTGTAGGGCATTTAGGGATATTTTAGGTTAATAAAAAAAATTATAAAGTATGCATTGAGCGGCCAAAACCATCCACATCAACCATGAAGCATGTTGTTGTCCATTTTTGCTTTTCCCATTCAACGGTCCAGATCTGCCTTTCTCGATCTGAATTTTAATTTAATTTAATGGAAAATTATCTACATTAATTCATAGTTGACTTTAGGTATCCATTTTATTATAAAAATATTTTTAAAAAATGCAGAGACATGGCTGTTTGCACGTCCCTGCTGCCACCTATTCATGCTCCTTTTTGCACCATTTAATTATGCATTTAATTAAGAGATAATTGCAGGGATTTTCTCACTTTTAGTAAATTACATAATACCCTACAAATTACCCTCTCTTGAGATGAAAATTGAAAGATAAGCTCATAACTTTGGGCTCAATCTTATGAATGGATTGGATTAAGGAAAATGTTATAGGATTAAGATGATAATTATTTATTTTCATCTTACGCCTGAAGGATATGTGGTGACCCAAACCGAGACGTCACTTTCTTACCGTCAAGACCTTATTGATTGGTAAATGTGAATCAGGATTGTTGCCCTGATCACGCGACGGGTTCTTAATTGGAACTCGTCCAAATTTTTTTTCATCTATCATCATTCATCATACGAATGACAATACACTTGTAATAAATTTCATATTTCATTCATAACATCTCATCATATTTTTCTACAATGAAAGTCTTCTTAACTAAATCATAACATTTTCATTCCTGACATTCATACATTCATTCGTTGATACACATGGAACTTAAAATTCTAATTAAGTTCATATATACATAAACATACCTTAGCACTTTAGACCATGCTATCCATACATCATGGCTACTATTACATACTTTCCTTCATCACTTAGGTTTGCAACCTCTTGAGTTTTCCGATACCTGTCTAAGGTTTGGAAAAGCAAAACGTGAGTGACAACTCAGTAAGCAAGCATTTTATCTTTTAGTGCAAGACTTCCTTTAAAAAAAATTTCTTAAACATCTTGAATAGCTTTTTACTTGAGGACATATATATGTCCTAAAATATTATCATAAAATCCTTGTTCATAAGAATAGTTCCATATCCTTGAACATTTTCATAAAACATCATTCTTAAAATCATTTGCAAGCCACATATGGGCTTGTTAAGGCAAAACATATACGTTTTACCCTCTTCAATTAATTTCCTTTATTCTCATATGAACATTTCTAATGTTCAAAGATATTTACATAAAATCAACTTTCATTAGTGGACATTTTACGTCCAAAACATTTTCCTTATAACTCATTTTTAGAGAAGGACATTATCATATCCTAAAAACATCATACACATAAGCCTTTCTCGGCAAAGGACATTTCTATGTCCAAAACATTTTTCATTTTAAATTCCTTTAGCATTGGACATTCTCATGTCCATAAACACTTTTCATTTAGACTCTTTAGAAATGGACATTCTTATGTCCAAAAATAAGTTTCACATAAATCCTTTTCATAATCCCCGTCATGGGGATTGTTTATTGTAAACAAGGCATATAAAATACATAAACCATTTTCATAAATGCATTTGCATAAAAATATTTCCTTTCATCCTTGTTATTTACACTTTTGTGTAAAACACCCTATTTTTAGGGTAACCATTTTATAAAAATTCTTTTAGGATAACTTTTCATAAAAATGCTTTCATGTCCCAATATTTGGGCTTTTCAAAAGAAAAACATAAGCAAATGCATTTCTCCCCATCCAGTAGTGACACTTAGCAAGTGATTATTCTACCTTCTAGAAAAGAATCCTTAACAGCACGCTAGCCAGGCGGATATTCATTCATACTTCTCCCATCTCAGGGAGGGCGCTACTGGCACTCCTGTCATCCCTTAGTGACTTGGCCTTTGTTGAGTGGGCCCCGGTCCCTCTCCGACCATGCTCTACAACCGGCCTAGTTTGTTGTACTGGTGCACCATACATCATCCTGACAGACCGCAGTCCGTTTGGTTTAAAGTATCACAGACCACAACCCGTGTCCTTTTAAACCAAGATCACAGACCTCCGTCTGCATCCATAATTTGAAAATTAGCACAGACCGAAGTCTGAGTCTTTTTAAAACAAATCATTTTGATAACAAACATATCACAGACCGCAGTCCGTGTTAACTTGTAAGTGAGCGCACCCACTTTAACTAGTTGTCATTTGAAATCTAGTTTTAAGATAACCTTTCTTAAATTCTTTTAGAAGAATTTTGAGTAAAATATTTTGATAAACATTTGAAATATTTGTAAAATAATACATCTTTAAAATCCTCATAAAAGAATTTCAAAACCTTTGAATTTTCAAAATTAAACCATATATTTTCTAACATTTTCTTGGTTTGCATTTCAGAGCCTTTTGCTTACAAAAGTTATGCAATTGTGCTATCCCCTTTTTAACCACCCTGATGATTAAATTATTGTCCACATATCTATTATACTATTTTTACATAAAGGGGATGTGAAACCCCAACCTAAGGAGGATTAATGTGTGTATTGAACATGTACATGGGATTTATATACAATTAAATGGATTTTTTAGATATTTATGTGATTTTGCTAATTACTGCAATTAGGGTTAAGGATTAGCAATAATGATGTAATTAATCATTTTGAGCTAATATGGGACAATGTGATTAGAGTAAATTATTGTTGATTTAAATGTACAAATACATCATGGAAAATCATTTTAATTCATTTAATATGAATTTTGAGAATTTATATGATAATTGACAAGTTAATGGAAAAACACTTGAAAATTCATAACTCAACGCCTGTAAGGCGGATTCAAGTGAAATTTGAAATGAAAATTAATGATGTTGGGCTTGGTATTATGGAATTAATGGGTTATAAAAATTCTTGATGAAATGAGAGTTATGATTTATTGATCATATTTCAATTTCAACCGTTAACTTTAAATGGCTATAACGGGAGCTAGGAAAATCGGATTGAGATGAAATTTGAAACGGTTGAATGAAATTATGAGATGTTTATTTTGGATGGCTTGGATTAGGCATGAGATTGTGGAAAAATACCTGCAATGAAAAAGGTAAGTTTGGTTGACTAATGCTCCACAAGAGTATTTTACATTTAATGCTAGAGTACAAAGCATAATGTCTTGAAATTAATGGGATTTGAGGTGTCAAGTGCAAGCTATTTTTAAGGTATTTTATGCATTAATATGAAATGAAAATATCCAAATAAAATCACAGCAATGAATGTCCACAATTGATGAAGCTATGAGTGCTCAAGTGAGCATAGGCGAGGTGTCCAAGACAAGCACGTTCATGGGCTGATTGTTGCATATTTTTTGAATTTTTTATTTCATAAAATATGTATATATGCAGCTGACATGTTGGGATACATAAATGAGCATTCAATTATGTGGAAAAAATTCAAGAAAAATCATGAATTGCAGCTGCCATGAAAAGGTGAAAAAATGGACAGCTTGTTGCATGCAATTGACGTGCAATGCTCAGTGTGATTTCTGCAATTTTTGGTAATTTTTTTATCACCAAATTAATAAAAAAATTAAGGGGTAATTAGGTATATAAATTACCCACATTTTGGAATTTTAAAAATGGAAAAAAATTACTGGAAAAATGGACAGCAAATGACATGCTAGATGGAGCAACTTGGACGGTCATGGATTAAAGTGATTTTCTGATTTTTCAAAAATTGTAAAATCCCATTTTACTTGGCTGGGAATGTGCCAACACATGAAGGTGATAAGAGAGCATTTAAGGGATGTGGGAAATGCCCAAGAAGTGGGGCCCATAGCTGGAAAATCCAGCACCTATGTAAGGCCATGCACGTTCATATGATGGAGCTTTAGAAAATTGGCTAAGTGCTGAATTTTTCATCCCAAGCAACTAGCAGCTTTCACGTCCCATTTTGCCCAGCAAGGAAGAAGGAAAAACAAGAAAAAAAGAGGATAATTTGTGGAGGAAAATCATCTCCAAGGATTAGGATTTGAATTAGCTCTAAACCAAGTAAGTATACGTGTTGTTTGAGTTGATTATTTTGAGTTTTTGAACTCCAAAATGGGAATGTGGAAGGGATGCTTAAAGAATCTGTAAAGTGATGATATAACATGCTTTTGAATGATATCAAATGGGTATTAAGTTTCATATATGAATTTTCAAGTTTAAGTTGATGAAAGTGGAGTTATGCATGTGTATTAAGTGGAAAATCCAAGGTGGTAAACCCTAAATCTCCAAGATAAGTTCTTGTTTTGGTTTGATGATGTGATTAGGTTATGAATCATGTATTTATGCAAAAATATGATGATTTATGCTCAAATGATGAATTTTTGAAGTTATGGAATGCAAAGTGATGATTTTGACCTAATTTCTATGTTTATATGCTAAAAATGCTACGAAATTGGGTTTGCATGTTTTATGCATGTTATGTAGGGTAAAATACCCTAGGTTTAAGGTGCTATGGATGCCCCAAAATATTTGGGAAAAGAAGCCCTAAAACTGATTTTTATAGATTTTATGAAAATATGGCAAACCGATGTGAAACGGGACTCAAAACGTGTAGGCTACTTGCTGTTTTGAGAAATGATAATGCATGGATGTTATATATGCGTTAAATCCCTAAAAATGGATTAGGAAAAATGGATTTATTTGCTGGAATTTCAGAATTATATGACTGCATAGGGTTATGTGTCAAAAGACACGTTAAACGAGTGAAAAACGGGTTCCAAACTTGCTGTTTTGAAAACCTATGGTGAATGGATTTAAATCTCATGAAAATACCCTAAATGCAATGGTGATTAAGGGTCATTAACACGCTGAAACATGGATTATATTGCTGATGTAGAAAATTTTATAAAATGCATGATGTACATGTTGCCAAATGGGCATATGTGAAGGAATAGACATGTAATGATGATGAATGACTTGTGAAATCTGATTTTGTGCAAAAATGCAAACACCACTGCCGCTAATTCCAAATCATGAGTGGGGTAGTTTACCTCATTGGGCTTCAACTGTCGTGACGCATAAGCTATCACCTTACCTTTCTGCATTAATACACAACCCAAACGTTTTCTTGAGGCATCACTATATATCACAAAACTATCATTTCCTTCAGGTAGGGTTAGAATAGGTGCTTCCACTAACCGCTTCTTTAATTCCTAGAAACTGCGCTCACATTCCTCAGACCATACATACCTGACTCCTTTGCGAGTCAATTTTGTTAATGGACCCGATAATTGAGAAAATCCTTCAACAAATCTTCTATAATACCCTGCTAAGCCAAGAAAACTTTGAATTTCTGTAATGGTCGTCGGCCTTTGCCATTTAAAAATTGCCTCAATCTTTTGAGGATCAACTTGGATTCCTTGTTTTGTTATTATGTGACCCAGAAATCCTACTTGTTTCAACCAAAATTCACATTTCTTTAGCTTAGCATACAATTTCTCTCTTCTTAATCTTTCCAACACCCTTCGCAAATGAAATTCATGTTCTTTCTCTATCTTAGAGTAAATTAGAACATCATCAATAAATACTACCACAAATTGATCCAAATAGTCCCGAAATACCTTATTCATCATATCCATGAATACAGCAGGGGCATTAGTGAGCCCAAAAGGCACCACTAAAAATTCATAATGTCCATACCTAGTTCGAAAAGCTGTTTTGTGAACATTGGTCGGACATATTCTTAAACTGATGATACCCTGGCTATAAATCAATCTTAGAAAATGTGGTAGCTCCTTGTAATTGATCAAACAAATCATCAATTCTGGGCAATGGGTATTTATTTTTCACTGCGACCTTATTTAATTCCCAGTAATCAATACACAATCTTAAACTTCCATCTTTCTTTCTCACAAATAATACCGGAGCTCCCTAGGGTGATACACTGGGTCTGATAAAACCTTTATCTAACAGTCCTGTATTTGAGTTTTCAGCTCATTCATTTCAGCCGGGCCATTCTGTATGGAGCTTTTGAGATTGGTGTTGTACCTGGTATGATGTCGATAGTCATATCCATTTCTCGTTGCGGAGGTAATATGGTCAATTCCTTTGGAAATACATCAGGAAATTCTTTAACTATTGGAATTTGATTTATTTCTAACTCCATGCCTTTCTCCACATTAACTGATACCAAATAAGCTTGGCACCTTTGGCGAATCATTTTGACCGCTTTCATGAATGATATTAATATCGTAGTGTTTTCAGGCTGTCTTAGCTTTCCAATGACTATCTCTTTTTCTGGAGCTTTTTCTAACTGAACCTTCTTATTTTTACAATCAATTGTAGCTCCCCACTGACTCAACCAATCCATACCCAATATCACATCAAATTTTGTCATAGGTAATAGGATCAAATTAGCTTCTAAAATCAATGATCCTATCCTAATTGGGCATGCTTTGCATATTTGGCTAACACTGGCTAACCGATATACAGGTCTTAGACACATGTATGAAACCTTAGGGTTGTAAACCCTAGGTAATATATTAATAAAAAATATATTCATGAGTATGAAAATATGTGGGAATAGAGGTTAAAATAATTAATTATGAAATTCGGATGAATAGTGCACTTGAATAGTAAACGTGGGATTAAGGAATATGTTAAGTTAATCATTTTGGATTAACTTAATCATAAAAGATGAAAAAGGAAGCTTCCCACTAAAGGACAAAAGTGCTTTTTGGATTAAAATAATAATTTTCGGATTTTGTTTGGATTTTTTTGAAGAAAATGAGGAAAAATTCATATCTTGCAATCCGGACGTCGGATTGAGATGAAATATTTTATGGATGGTCAAAATATGATGATGAACATGATGATTGACCCAAGATTGATCAAAAATCATGAATCAAAGGTCAAGATGAAATGTCATTTGGAGATCAAAAAGTAGCTCTACTTTTCATTAATTGTAAATTTGACTTTTTATTAAATTTAATAATTAAAAATAAAAGATAATAAATGAAAATCAGAGCTACAGAAGGGGTAGGGGGAGCTTTTTGACCAAAATCAATGGTCCAAATTCATCCGCATCAAAGATCAATGGCTAAGATTGAATTTGCCTAAAATAATTAATTTTAATAAATCAAAAAATTATAAAAAATAGGGCTGCCATAGGGGAGGCGTGAACAGTAGCTAGGGTGGCTGAACATGGCTCAAAGCACCTTTTGAAAATTAGAAAAAAATACATTTATAATTTAATACCAAAAGCAAGGGGGGTAAATTCCAATTTGATAAAAAATCAAAAAGTATAAATAAGGGGCAGGGGTGAATGTCCAAGGCACTTCATCCCAGCTCCATTTGAGCATTTTTCACCCCCCACCACATTTTAGCCTTGAGGAGAAAGAAGAGGAGAAAATTAGAGAGAGAAAGTATGAGAAAAAGTGGGATATCTCCACTTCGGGTAAGTGAATTCTATCCAAATTTCTTTTGGATGTTAAGTAGGGTAAAACCATGATTAGATAATGCCTAAACATGAGAAAATAAGTAAAATTATAATGCTTAATTGGAATTATGCCGAAACATCGAAAATTTAAAGCGAAGATAGAGCATTTGGGAAAATCATGTATGATATGTGTAAATAATGCTTCAAATTTGATAAACGATGATTTGGGATGAATGAATATGATAAATATGATGTTGGAATGATGATATATTAATTTCATGATTTTTGGAATGAAGGATTATGCTTAAGCGAATTTATGTTGATTTTTAGTATATGGAGAAAGTGACTTTTTTAGCCAAGTAAATGATGATAAAATTCAAAATTTATGAATTTTCCATGATATATTAAGCATAAGCTATGTCATGGTATTTTTTATTTTTGAGAAAAATATCAATTTTTGGTACCCATGAACAGTAACCCACGTGTTGTGAACAGTAACCTCGGGGGTTAACAGTACCATGAACAGTGATCGCGAACAGTGATGATGAACAGTAATATGCTACAGTGATTTTGCTATAGTAATTATGAACAGTAAAACAGCGTGATTTTGGAGAAAATTTGAGATTAATATTTAAATATATGGATGGAATTTTTAAAGGATTTATGGATAAAAATCCATATAAATGAGTAATGATCAAGTATTTATAAAATGATAACCTCTATAAAAATGAGGTAATATGTGATCGTAAAACATGCATGGAAAGCAAGCTAAGACATGGAATAGATTGATAAAATATCCAATTTCCTTGTATAGGAAAAGGAAAGGAAAGGATAAAGGAGTCAGGTTGAAGCAAAGCAAAGGTAAGCTAGCAAACCCTTTTGAAAATATGTTTTATTTTCAAGTATTTATGAAATGTGTTTAAGGGTGGTCATTTCTATAATATTTTGATATAATACATGTTTATGAATTTTTATGAAAAGTCATGCCGGCATATTGATGTCATGTGATGTTCATGGATATGTGCACATGTATGATCATAATGAAGAGGCTTTGGTGGAGGAAGTAGGATCAAGGATCCCTCTTCACCATTACCAAGTCGCAAGGGCTGTGTGCCGGCAGCGTCCTCCCAAGAGGTGGGGGCACAAGAAAGAGGCTTTAGTGGAGGTAGAAAACGGATCAGAGGGTCCCCCTTCACTATTGCCGAGTCGTATGGGTTATGTGCCGACGGCATCCTCCCCAGAGGTGGAGGCAAAGGAATGTCATGTGTGAATGAATGCATTGCATTTTCATACATGGATTGAAAAGGAAAGCATGGATTTGAAATGATATTTTTAAGGGATTGTGCAAATAATTCTCTACATGAGAATGACAAGTCACCTGGTGTAAGAGGTATATAATGCTGGGAAAATCAAAAGTCATGCATGTAGGAACCATGTAGGCATCAAGAGGAAGAGAGGTTCCCCTTGATGAGGCCAAGTCGGAGACAGCCGGCGTATTGGACCATGCTATGTGAGATGTTCCCTGGGCTAGCGTACCCGCACATGAAGGTTTATGTCAGGAGTGGAAAGGAAGCATTTGCACATCCAATGTTTATGAAAAGGTTTCTATTCCATTTATAGTTGATCACTTGCTAAGTGTCTCCTATCGAATGGAGAGAAATGCATTTACGAATGGTTCACATGAATGGTTTACATAAATGATTTCCAAGAATGGTTTACGAAAAGGTTTCTATTCCATTGGTAGTTGATAACTTGATAAGTGTCTTCTATCGAATGGAGAGAAAGACATTTAAATGAAAGAAAAATGCTTGCTTATTGAGTTTCGACTCATATTTTGTTTTCCCAACCTCAGACAGGTGTAGGGAAAGCCAAGAGATGAAGGGCATGTGTTGCTAAAGGAAAAGAGGAATCTACAAAGGTTAGTAGATTTTTGTATGAATAGATTCCCTAATGGGATATGATGAAAAAGGACATAGGTTGTATGAAATTATGAAGTTATGAATAATATGAGAAGTTGATTATTTATGATGATTTGGATAAGTCCATTATAAATTATGATGAGTATATGTTTATGTGATGAAAGAAAAGAAAAAGAAAGAAATGAAAAAAAAAAAATTTAGACGAGATCCTATTAAGAACCCGCTGTGTGATCAGAGCAACAATCCTGAGTCACATTTACCAATCGACAAGATCTTGGAGTAAGGACTATGTGGATGCCTCGGTTCGGGGCGCCACAAGGGGATTCTACATGAATTATCTCATTGGTTCCCTCTACCGGTAGTACATGGGTGGCCACAAATTGGCATGCTATGAATGAGTGACTAGCACCAGAATCAAACAAAGCAACTGCCGAATTTCCTAAAATGTAAACCATACCTGTGACCACCTTCTCTTCTTGTTCCTTAGATTCAATCTGAGTTAAAGCATGCACATGTACCGGATTCACAGTAGTTCCTTGCCTATTTGCTGTTCCTGGTATCCTGAGTTGTGCGGGTCTTCCACGACCTTGTGATGTTTGTGCTTTATTCAGACAATTCGGAGCGATATGACCTGTTTGGTCACAAATATAACATTTAATGACCTTTGCTTCACCCGCTCTGCATTCCTTGGCTATATGGCCTGCTTGTCCGCATTTATAGCACCGATTTGATCCTTGTAGGCATTCTCCTGAATGTTGCCTTTGACATTTTCGATAGAAGGGTGAAAGCTTCTTCTTTGGAGCTCCTTTTCCCCTCTTTACATTTTCTTTCTTACTCCTTTCTTTACCCGATTCAGTTTCTTTTGTTCTAAAACTGGACATTTTTGACCCAAACCTTAGTTCTTGTGTTCTTAGCGCTTCAATTTCTAATGCTCTTGCGCTTTCAAGACATGAAACATAATCCTTAATTAACAAGGGAGCGAGGATTTCTCTGAGGTACGGCCTCAGTCCTTGCTGAAATCTTTGTGCCTTATTGCTTGGCTCATTAGCAATCCAGGGCACATATCGAACTAAGGCATTAAACTTACTAGTGTATTCGGTAACAGACATTCTTCCCTGATAAAGCCTTTCAAATTCTATTACCTTCTGACTTTGTAATCCAACTGGGAGATATTCTTTATTGAACTCCTCAACAAATGTTGGCCATGATACCTCTTCTGGTTGTGGCATCGTGACCAACATCGTTTCCCACCACTCATGCGCATCCTTAATCAATAAATGAGTGGCACACAAAACCTTCAGCCGATCATTACATGGAAAGATTCTAAATAATTTCTTAATCTCTGTTATCCATTGTTCATCCTGTACCGGATCGGGTTCTCCTGCAAATTTTGGGGGTCTCTGAGCCAAGATGCATTAATCGCCTTTCTATCTGCTTCCATTAACTGATTTTCATCTACTGTGGATGCTGTCATGGGGGTCGGGCCATCCGTCGGAATGGCTCTATCTCTTTCGGTACTGCCTAATTAGGCCTATTGAGTTCTTTCCCACAACCCTTGAATAATATCTGTTGTCTATGCTGCCCAATCACGAGTAGCCTGCTGCATCGCCTCTTTGACTACTGCTGCTCCCCTTTCTTCTATAAGCCGTGCCTGCCTTGCCTCGTATCCTTCACTTATATTTTGTTATGGACCTACACTTTCTTATCTTTGTCGCGTTCTTGAACTTTCACTATTAGATTCAGGTTCCGCCCTTTTTGGTCTACTAGTCTCTCCAACCTCATGTTGGCTGGGGACCTCTTGAACAACTTCCTTTCCTTTATTTGTTCTCCTTCCTGATCTTGTTTCTACCATAATGCTTTTCTGAATATTTAAAAGCACAAAATCTTTCATTTATAATTAAGGTTAAATCATCATACACGTATTATTAATCACAAAATTAAAATCAATTTGCACATTCATCATCACAAACATTCATATCCATCCATATTCACAATATTTTATATTATTCACATTAACAAACATATATTATCATATGTTCCATAACCCTTAGTTCCTAACATCACATCTATATAGAGGTACAACACCTCATAGCAAAGTCTCATGATCTCATAATTATACATATTAAAGTTCATAAAACAAAGAAAACTCAACGCCTACCCGCTCTCCTACTAAAGTAATGATGACGCTTATGCCTAGGAGACACCTCGGTAGGTTCCTCTGTGATAGAGCTAGTATCAGACCAAGCATGATTGTTCTCTCCTCCACCATTATCATTATTGTCACTTGTGAAACCCCAACCTAAGTAAGATTCAATGTGTGCATTGAACATGTACATGTGACTTATATATGTGAATTAAATGGAATTTTTGGATAATTTTAGAATTTTATCATATTTTGAATTAGGGTTTCCATTGGAAACAGTGATTAAAAATTTAATAGCCGGAGCCCAAAGTGAGTCGATATGACTCGAGGGGCTTAATGAGGATTTAATGGTGACAAGGTGTTATGAATAATCATGTTATAATCATGATTTAATTTATGGAGATTAAAGTGTAATTTTGGAATTAAGGTGAAAAATGATAGAAAAATTCATAACTTGACGCCTACAAGGCGGATTTCGATGAAATTTGAAAGGTAAGCTCACGACGGTGGGAAAAATCTTATGAATGGATTGGATTAAGGGAATCATGGTGGGATTAGGGTGATAATTAATTATTTTTATTCTCAAATCCAAAAGATAAATTCAAGTGGTCATAACTTGATGTAGAAACGTCGAATTGAGATGAAATTTGAAACGATGGAATAAAATTATGAAATCTATGAGATGAATTAAGCTAATTATCATGGAAAGTTGGTTTCTTAGAGAGCAAGTAAGAGATTACTTAGGAAGCTTCATGGAAGTTGCAAAGAGGGCAATTTTGGAAAGGTGAAAATGAAATTTACAAAAATGCCCTAGGGGGTTGCTTGGGCACCAAGAAAAGTAGCAAACAAAAGGAGGAAATGGGGGAGCATGGCTACCATTTCCAGCAGGGGAGAAGGAGAGAGAGAAGGAGAGAGAAAGATAGAGAAGAAGAGAGAAGGAGAGAGAGAAGAGAGGAAAATAAGAGAAAAAAGGGATTTTCTCCAAGGGCAACAGCTAGGGCACGTCAAACCCAGCAAGGAGGAGAGGAAAAGAAGCGAATTTCAAGTGCTCAATGGAGAGATTATCACTTAATCAAGTAAGTATATGTTAATCTTGATTTTATGCCTCAAATCTGGAAGTTATATGATGTTGTAAACTAAAATACGAACGGAACAATAAATGGATGAATTTTAGCATGAAAAGTTTTGGGAATAATAATTATTGGGTCATTAAGGAAATACATAATTTTCATCTTAAAAGGATAAGTACTTTGAAAATTAAAAATCCAAGAAAAGTCACCCAAACAGGGTAAAACGGGTGGCAGGATCAGCTGCACCAAAATATTTTTAATACTTTTTACACAAGGAATTTTGGAATTAAAATTTTACATGATATATAAGACATATTTTTGATCACAAAAATAAAATAAAAATTAGGTTTTGAGGGGTATAAATATACCCCATAATTTACGTGATTAAGGCTGACTGAAAATGGATGCTGCTGTCCAGCAAGGTAAAAATACCAAAATAAATATAAATGCTTAATTTTTTGTTCTGGAAATATTTATTTTTGTTAATTCATGTAGTTATTAAGGTATGGTAGAAATTTCAGATCAAACCTACTTTATTTGATATTAATTCAAGATTTTGAGATTTCAGTACGCCTGATTTCAGCATATGTGGATAGTTGGAGAAAAAAATCAAAAAGAAATATGAAACCTATGTAGAAATGATCCAAATTGATATATATATGTTAATAAAATAAATTTTGGTTAATAAAAGTGGGATTATTTGCTGAAAATTCGGATTTATTGATCTGCTTAGGGTTATGTGTCAAAAGACACGTTAAACGGGTAAAAAATGGGTTCCAAAGTTGCTGTTTTGGAGACCTATGATTAGTGGATTTAAAATAAATAAAAATACACTAAGTACAGTGGTAATTAAGAATAATTATCTTTCTGAAATGTGGATTAAATTGCTGACTTGGGAAATTTTACGAAATGCCTCATATATGTGTTGTTAAATGGCTATATGTGAAAGGATAGATATGCATGAGTGGTAAATGACCTATGTAATTTGGTTTTGTGAAAAAATGCATAAAAATATGATAAATTTTGTGAATATATATCTGTTTAGAATTACATGATGTAATTCCAAATTTTAGAATTAATTAATGAGGTTTAAGGTGACCACGTGTGCTTAAAATGAGCAACGATGTGTGAATTTTGGAAAAGGAGTGAAAAATGCTTAAGGAAGGTAATAAGCCATTAAATAATAATTATTGGATGATTATTATGTAATTGAATGATTACCCGACTTAGGGGACTAAATGTGATGTGTAGTAGCCCATGTAATGCACAAGTATGTGCTATACGGGCATAACGACTTGAGAAGTCGAAGTATTATATATGTTAATGAAAATGGGTTGGAAAACTGAGTTGAATGCAAGCAAAGGAAATATATGAATGTTATATCATTCTTATATGTATAGGCAAAAGCAAAGGGATAAGCGAAACAGAAAGCTAAGTAAGAGAGGTAAGCAAGCAACTTTCTAAATAATTTTGGTTTTCATTACAAGATATTCAAGGATGACCATTCCTTGTTTCTATGTGTATTGAAATGTTTATTTCTATTGAAATAAATGATTGCTTATGGTTTTGCAATTATCTTTGAAATGCGATGAAACATGATTTATATGATGTTTCATTTAAATAGTGTTTAAAGAGGGATGGTGCAAAGAATTCTCTACATGAGAATGACAAGTTCCATGTGTAAGAGAGTATATAATGCCGGGGTGACTAAAAGTCATGCATGAAATGGAAATCAAATAGGCTAGTCGAGGTAGTAAGTGGACAAGGAGTCCCCCTTGACGTCGCCAAGCCGGAAAGGACCGATGAGGTAGGCTAGTCGAGGTAGTAAGTGGACAAGGAGTCCCCCTTGACGTTGCCAAGTCGGAAGGTCCGACGCCAAGGATGGAAAGGATTATGTCATGAAAGAGGGTTCCCCATGCTAGCATACCGTCACATGAAGGATAATGTCATAAATGGAAATGACGAATTTGCACATCCCATGTTTATGAAATGTTTACGAATGGTTTACGTGAATGGTTTTTCATGAATGATTTTCATGAAATATTTATGAAAGGTTTATGAAAAAATTTCTGCTCCGCGGGTAGTTGATCACTTGCTAAGTGTCTCTACTGAATGGAGGGAAATGTTTTTAAAGAATGTTGCTTTCAAAATGAATTGCATGAAAATCCTAAGCTTGCTTACTGAGTTATCACTCACGTTTTGTTTTCCAAACCCAAAGACAGGTGGAAGGAAGAAGGCAAGGAGCACAGGTGGAGATTCAAGGATGAATGAATTTCCATGAGTACCTCTATATGAATCTAAGTGTCGAATGATTATATGAATGTTAACAATTAAATTGTTATTCGGTATTGTAGAAGAATTATGCTATGTTTTATGCCTATGGATTGGCAAATTTTTTTTTATGGTTGAATGCTAAGGCATGAAATATCATGATATGGTTAAGTATGAAGATTATGAGATGACATGTGTAACTCTCAAATGATATAATGGCCTAAAATGACATTTGATGGAAATAGAATGTATAAATGATATAAAATCCTAAGGAGTTAGGATTAACTGGATAAATATCCGTTAAAATCCGCCGTGTGACAGGGCAACAATCCTGATCACGTTTATCAGTCGAACGATCTTGAGGTAAGGTTGTGACACTCGGGTTGGGGCGCCACATCACTACTATCACTGTTGCTTTCACTTTCATTGCCATTTTCTTCTTCATCTACCATTGGTTCAAGATATCGTAAGGGTGCTGCCATTGAAAATAATTTACCCATGTTTCTATCCATATGGATCATAACTTCACCAGGACGGGGAGTAGATTCAGGGGGCTCTATAATTCCTCGGGCACGACCCTCCTCTATAAAAGGAACCATATCTTTTTCCCTCTGTCGAATACTCTCCCAGGTCTTTCCATATCGGAATTGGAGATATCCACCTTCAAATTTATACCAAGGTCTTGAAGTAGGCGGTACAAGTGCTGGAGTACTGTTCTAAAACCACTGCAGTTCCTGAGGAGATATAAAATCCGTGGGCATAGAAGGGTTCCTAAAAATTCAGAATGATAAGCTGGTATACCCTCAACTCTAGGAGCCCTATTGCTAGACTCCACAATATTTGGCCTCTGCTGGGATCTATCTTGCAGATGAGGTGGATGCTGTCTAGAAGAAAAACCTGGAGGTGCTGATGAAAAAGGATCTGCATCACATTGTGACTCTAACCACCTATTAACACTCTCTTCGATTTTTCGTTTCTTTTCTTCTTCCATCTCCTTCTTTAATTCCTCTGCACTCATCACTCCTTTTCCCTTATCGGCCATCTGTTCAAATATATAACTGCATTAGTTATATACTAAAAATAACACATTGCAAATCATTTTGCAACACATACTCATATATCATGATAATGACCTATAAAATTCTCATAGAGTCATATATATCATGTCTCATCATCAAACTTAGACTTTTCCACGCCTATTTACCAGTCCATACTCTGATACTAAGCTCGGTGGCGCCCCAACCCGAGCGTCACATCGTTAGTGACTGGTAAACGTGATCAGGATTGTTGCCCAGTCACACGGCGGGATTTTAACGGATAATTATCCAATTTAAATATATTTTCATAGGAGTTTATTTCCTCCTAATTATATCTCAAGTAATAACTAAGTCATTTCCAACCATTCAACACACAACAAAGCATGTTATTCAAAAAATATTACAACATTTTCCTAAATCAGATGTCACTGCATGTTGTAATCATAGTTGTCAATATGAAAACAACAACTTAGTTACATCCATTCAGCATAAGTTCTACTATATCATCAAGACTGCAAAAGTTTTTCTCTTGCTTAAATGATATTTTATTTGCTCCTCTGCCGAGTCTCTTCATTCACCTGTCTATGGGTTTGGAAAACAAAAATGTGATTTGTACACTCAATAAGCAAGCATTATATATATTTCCAAGCAAATCATTTTAAAAGGAAATCCTTTTCAACAGAAAGGTTTCTCTCCATTTAGTAGAGACACTTATCAAGTGATCAGCTACCTGCGGAGCAGAAATCTTTTATTTAAAATCATCATGGAAAGCAACATTCTACCCCCTCAGGGATATATAATGACACTGTAATGAATGAATCATGATCCCTTAGGATGGAGGTTAGCTAGGCGATCATCCGTCTTCATCTCCTTTCACACAAGAAGATGCCGCCAGCCCTTGGCCTATATTAGCGACTCGGTAACACCAAAGGGGGACAATCGGTCCACTTATTCCTTTAAGGTGAACCTTATGCATTGTGCATATGAATTTATCCATGACATGCTAGCATGATTTTTCACGCATAATATCATAGGACAACAATTTTCATTTATCACAAAGCAGTTATATAAATCAATTTAAAATACCTAGTGAACTAAGGAATGACCATCCTTAAAAATTTAGAAATAAATTTCAAATAATATTTTCTAAATCAAGAAAAGAAATTAAAACATCATTTACAATTATTTCAAAGAAATTTTGATAAATAGAAATTCATTTAGAAAATTTGCTTGCTTACCTTGTTCGTGAGAGCTTCCCGGATCCACCTTTTCCTTTCCTTTCCCTATGACAGAATAACATAATTTCCATATAAATTCTATTTTATTGTATTTATTTATTTTTTCAACCCATTTCCATAAATATTCATAACCCGTTTACATTCCAAGTCGGGTATGTGTACTTTAAACCTTTACGTATCTCATCTATTCACTATGCTTCATATTTAATTCCCATATATTAATCTCAAAATTCAAGATTATCAATTCAGCAATGCATTTCATATTTTTCCATGATATTTTAACATATTTTTGCATTTTAATATTTTACATAATGTATTTATCATCTTATCTTGTGCACTGCTTCACATATGCGCATCTAACTGCGTCTAATTCATATATTTCTTAAACTTTTTCAAATCAACAACTTGTCCTCCAATTCAGAAAGTTTATAATCTTCATTTAACACCTATTTAGTGCCTTTTACAAATTTTTAATCCACAATTTTCAAAGTTTCAAAAACAGCCACTTTGACATCCAATTTTTACACTTTATACACCTCTTTTGATACTCCAACATAAACAGATTTTAATCTATTTAATTTCAGAAATTTATCCCAATTTTGATACCCTAAATTCAATTCATTTTCACATATTTAAAATCCATAACAAAATTATTTGCAAAACAGCAACGTTTTACATATGTATAGGGTACCCGTTTTCACCATTTGGACGTCCACTTCTCACTCCTATTAAAATCCGAATTTTGGCAGTTTATATAAAGTCCCTTTTCATGTTCAAATTGGCCTATATTTAGGGTATTTTACCCTAAATTTCATCTATAATTAATTTGAATCATTTCCCTTATCATTTTCATCATTTAGAAGTGAATTTTGGGTCTTAGATGATACCGTAACTAGCTTACCTTCTATACTTCACAACTCATGCTAAATTTCATATAAAATCAACACTAAATCATGAATTATCATGTGATTACATCCACAAAATAAAACAGCAACACTAAATACCAATTTCAGCATATTTAAGCTAGTATAGAAACATATACATCACACTAATCACTTCTTACATACATCTAACTCTTAATTATACTACTTGCTATTAACTTCCCATTAAATTCTCCAATTAAAATCATCATCAATCCTTATTAAAAGATTCATTATGAAGCATATTCATATCTCATAAATTAAATTAGAAAAACTAAATTAGAATCACTCAAACTCAAGTCATTTACTTACTTGTATTGAGTGCTACTTCATTTCCTCTTCTCAAGCAAGCTTCTTCACTTTAATTCTTCCTTTTCTTCCCTTTTTCTTCACTTGTTTAAGGGTATGAAAAATGATGAAAGGGGGGGACGTGAGCTACTGTTGAAATGGGAGCTCAAAATTTCCAGAATTTTTCTAAGTATCCAACACATGCTTGGACGTCCCTTTGCTTTTATGCAATTAGCTGGAAATTTCCAGCTAACGGGCCCCACATGCCACCTCAACCATGCTAATTCCAATGTAATTCTATCCTCTTAGCTGACATGGCATCTTGTGGGCCATTAAAATTATTTTTTTCTTAATTATAAATTCACTAATTATCCATTGCATTAAACCATTACAAAGCTATCTATCTGATCACGTCCACCATCAGCTGCTATTTTCCAATTTTTTCAACAAATTTTTGCAACTAATAAATGAACATTTATATCCCCTAATACCTAGGCTAATTATCCATGAATTTATCAATTTTTTAAAAAATACAAAAAAATCACACTTTGGTCACTTGTCTGGTCAAATTTTTCTGCACCAATTTTCTGTTGCCTGCACACGTTCCACTTTTGCAGCAGCTTATCTCATCCAAATTAATTTTTTCCAGCTTTATGCAATCACTCATTTAATTAACTAGTAGTGTAGGGCATTTAGGGTCATTTTAGGTTAATAAAAAAATTATAAAGTATCCATTGAGCTGCCAAAACCGTCCACATCAACCATGAAGCATGCTGCTATCCATTTTTGCTTTTCCCATTCAACGGTCCATATCTGCCTTTCTAGATCCGAATTTTACTTTAATTTAATGGAAAATTATCTACATTAGTTCATATTTGACTTTAGGTATCCATTTTATTATAAAAATATTATTAAAAAATGCAGATACATGGTTGTTTGCACGTCCTTGCTGCCACCTATTCATGCTCCTTTTTGCACCATTTAATTATGCATTTAATTAAGAGATAATTGCAGGAATTTTCTCACTTTTAGTAAATTACATAATACCCTACAAATTACGCTCTCTTGACACCTCAAATTTGTCTTCTTTCATTTGTTTGTTTTATTCAATTTCATCATAAATGCCATTTACTTTATGATTGGAAAAATCAAAATCTCTAATCAAAATTTCGTGCAAACTTAACCCCTTAATAATTTGCATGATCAAATCCATCCAAAACCTTGATTTCATAATTTTAACCGTTCATTTCAAATTTCATCTCAATCCGATCTTTCTAGCCCAAATTATGATCATTTTAAGTTTTGAACGGTGATGATCAATTTTCATCAAAATTTTCATAATATAATTTTCCCATGAGATTAAGCACAAAATTATGTGCTTCTCCCTCAATTTTCACCTTAATCCGACTTAAGGTCTTCAAGTTATGAATTTTTCAATATTTTCTCAACTTGGTTCTATAATTAATCTCTTAATCTTAATTAATCACTTATGAGATTTAATTAGACTTTTTATAGCATGTTAATATTCATCCATATTTAATATGATATTTCAATCATAATAAACCGCGTTATCTTCACTTAGTAAGTTTAAACAATCATTCACACGGATGACCTAACTGCAAAAATCTTAAAAATTGCAAATACTTCAATTATGAACACATTATTCATACATAAATTATTCAATAACATTTACATGACTTCTATACAAACTAGGGTTTCACATCTACAGTGGACCTAATCCTCGTGCTCCACGTGTCGTGCTTTGTGCACCGGTAGATGACACTTACCAAGTGATCGTCCACCCCATTCATGATTCGGACGCCGCCGGCCTCTGGCCTATATTAGCGACTTGGTCACATTAGAGGGGGGCAACTGGTCTGCTTACACCTCTACAGTGGACTTAATGCTCCATGCACTGGCAGATGACACTTATCAAGTGATCATCGACCCCACTCATCATTCATGCTAGCACGCTTTTTCTAAGGATAACATTTTGCATAATCATTTCAAATACCATTTTCGCAAAGCAGTTATTCAAATTCATTTGTGAGAACGTAAACGACTTGAGATGTAGGGATGACCACCCTTAAACAATTTTAATGATGTTGGGCTTGGTATTATGGAATTAATGTATTATGAAAATTATTGATGAAATGAGAGTTATGTTTTATTGATCATATTTCAATTTCAACCGTTAACTTTAAACGGCTATAACGGGAGCTAGGAAAATCGGATTGAGATGAAATTTGAAACGGTTGAATGAAATTATGAGATATTTATTTTGGATGGCTTGGATTAAGCATGAGATTGTGGAAAAATACCTGCAATGAAAAAGGTAAGTTTAGTTGACTAATGCTCGACAAGAGTACTTTACATTTAATGCTAGAGTACAAAGCATAATGGCTTGAAATTAATGGGATTTGAGGTGTCAAGTGCAGGCTATTTTTAAGGTATTTTATGCATTAATATAAAATGAAAATATCCAAATAAAATCCCAGCAATGAATGTCCACAATTGATGAAGCTATGAGTGCTCAAGTGAGCATAGGCGAGGTGTCCAAGCAAGCACGTTCATGGGCTGATTGTTGCATATTTTTTGAATTTCTTATTTCATAAAATGTGTATATATGCAGCTGAAATGTTGGGATACATAAATGAGCATTCAATTATGTGGAAAAATTCAAGAAAAATCGTGAATTGCAGCTGCCATGAAAAGGTGAAAAAGTGGACAGCTTGTTGCTTGCAATTGATGTGCAATGCTCAGTGTGATTTTCGCAATTTTTGGTAATTTTTTTATCACCAAATTAATAAATAAATTAAGGGGTAATTAGGTATATAAATTACCCACATTTTTTAATTTTAAAAATGGAAAAAAATTACTGGAAAAATGGACAGCAAATGACGTGCTAGATGGAGCAACTTGGACGGTCATGGATTAAAGTGATTTTCTGATTTTTCAAAAATGTTAAAATCCCATTTTACTTGGCTGGGAATGTGCCAACACATGAAGATGATAAGAGATCATTTAAGGAATGTGGAAAATGCCCAAGAAGTGGGGCCCATAGCTGGAAAATCCAGCACCTATGTAAGGCCATGCACGTTCATATGATGGAGCTTTAGAAAATTGGCTAAGTGGTGAATTTTTCATCCCAAGCAACCAGCAGCTTTCACGTCCCATTTTGCCCAGCAAGAAAGAAGGAAAAACAAGAAAAAATGAGGAGAATTTGTGGAGGAAAATCATCTCCAAGGATTAGGGTTTGAATTAGCTCTGAACCAAGTAAGTATACGTGTTGTTTGAGTTGATTATTTTGAGTTTTTGAACTCCAAAATGGGAATATGGAAGGGATGCTTAAAGAATCTGTAAAGTGATGATATAACATGCTTTTTAATGATATCAAATGGGTATTAAGTTTCATATATGAATTTTCAAGTTTAAGTTGATGAAAGTGGAGTTATGCATGTGTATTAAGTGGAAAATCCAAGGTGGTAAACCCTAAATCTCCAAGACAAGTTGTTATTTTGGTTTAATGATGTGATTAGGTTATGAATCATGTATTTATGCAAAAATATGATGATTTATGCTCAAATGATGAATTTTTGAAGTTATGGAATGCAAAGTGATGATTTTGACCTAATTTCTATGTTTATATGCTAAAAATGCTACGAAATTGGGTTTATGTTTTATGCATGTTATGTAGGGTACAATACCCTAGGTTTAAGGTGTTATGAATTCCCCAAAATATTTGGGAAAAGAAGCCCTAAAACTGATTTTTATAGATTTTATGAAAATATGGCAAACCGATGTGAAACGGGACTCAAAACGTGTAGGCTACTTGCTGTTTTGAGAAATGATAATGCATGGATGTTATTAGGTGTTAAATACCTAAAAATGGATTAGGAAAAATGGATTTTTTTCTGGAATTTCAGAATTATATGACTGCATAGGGTGATGTGTCAAAAGACACGTTAGACGGGTGAAAAACGGGTTCCAAACTTGCTGTTTTGGAAACCTATGGTGAATGGATTTAAATCTTATGAAAATACCCTAAATGCAATGGTTATTAAGGGTCATTAACACTCTGAAACATGGATTATATTGCTGATGTAGAAAATTTTATAAAATGCATGATGTACATGTTGCCAAATGGGCATATGTGAAGGAATAGACATGCAATGATGATGAATGACTTGTGAAATCTGATTTTGTGCAAAAATTCATGAGAATATGATGAATTTCATGATTACATAACTGTTTTGAATTATATGATGTTAATTTCCAATTTTGGAACTATGTAATAGAGCTTAAGGTGATAATGGGTGCTTAGAACGAGCACCGATGTATGAATTTTGGAAAAAATATGAAAAATGATAAATGGAGGTTAATGGACCTATTAGTGATAACCATTGAATGAATTTTATGTGATTTTAATGGTTACCCAACTTATAAGGTTGGATATGTTATAAGTGAACCGATGAAATATGCGAGCATATGCTATTTGAAAGCCTAATGACTTCAGAAGTCAAATGAATAATACATGTTAATGAAAATGGGTTGGAAAACTAAATGAGATGCAAGGAAAATAAATATATGAAAAATCATATTATTCTCATGTAGGCAAAGGCAAAGGCAAAGAAAAAGCTAAGACGGAAAGCTAAGGAACATAGGTAAGCAAGCAAATTTTCTAAAGGATTTTTGCTTTTCTAAATTGCTTCCATAAAATGCAATTCTTGCTTTAACTTGTTTGTTGAAACTATGGAAGTGATTTCTAATGTGTTTACGGATGGCCATCCCCTAGAAAAATGGTATTGAAATGATGTTTTACTTCAAATGCAATATTATGAAATTTTTCTTTGATAAATGCTATGGAAAAATGATGTGGTTCTATGTTTATTATTGAAAAATCATGCTAGCATGTTAAAGATGAATTTATGCAAAAGTTCATGTGCACAGGATACTAGGTCTACTTGAAAGGTATAGGCGGACCGATTGTCCCCCCTTGGTGTGGCCAAGTCGCTTAAAACAGGCCCAAGGCCGGCGATGCCCTCTCTGAAATGGGAGTTAACGTGACAGATGATCGCCTGGCTAGCTTCCATCCTAAGGGAGAAATGGTATATATGTTCATGTTTTCATATGGCATTATGCATATGGGACCCGTGATGGGTACAAGATTTCATGTTTTCAAGAGATACCTTAGACAAGGTATATGTTGCTTTCCAATATGATTTTAAATGTAAATTATTGCCTGAAATGATTTGCCTGTAAAATGAAAATAGCTTGCTTATTGAGTTTCGACTCACGATTTTGTTTTCCAAACCCAAAGACAGGTGAAGGACAGGACATGGCAAAGGAGCAAGTGCCAGCTTAAGGAATCAATGGAAACACTTTAAAATTTCATGTTATGAAACTTATGTGAAAAGGATGTAGACTGCAATTTTATGTTATGTTTGTTGACTATGATGTATATATGCAGTGATATCTGATTTAGGCAAGTAATGAAATGTTGCTTGAACAACATGCTATGTATACGTGTTGAATGGATTGAAATGACTTAGATATGTCTGGGTTAAAAATATGAGAATTTGAACTGTTATGTGAACTTCTACATGATCTTATTTAATGGGATAAATATCCAATAAAACCCGCTGTGTGACAGGGCAACAATCCTGATCACGTTTACCAATCAATACTATCCCGAGGTAAGGGCTAGGATGTGACGCTAGGTTTGGGGCGTCATAGGGGAATTGCATAGTCTTTTGCATGCCATTTAGCAATCCGAAATCAAACCATTTATAAAATCAACTTATTAGATTGGTCATCCTTAAATCCCATTCAACAACATTCATATAAATATTTTAGAAGACATTTTCATTATAGATTTCCTTATCTAAAGGAAATCAAAAGCTTTTTAAATATCATTTCAAAATATATGGACTATGTCCAAATCATTGTTTATATTTAATTATCTTGACATAGCAAAACCAAACTTTTTCATAAATCATATCTTCTTTTTCTTTTTCTTTCATAAATATAATTATTTACCACAAATTGTTGTAAAAATAATTCAAAACTTATTCACAAATGTCTTTTTGTGAAAAAAGGCAATATTCTCTTTTTCTTATAAAATACTTTTGAAACAACACCATAAACAACTTACCTGGAAGCAAATTCCTAAAATCATTGGCATAAAACATAAAATCCTGTAAAATTAACATCATGAAGAACTTGCTTACTCATATGCAAATTTCTCAATCCTATTAACATAAAGCATTGCTAATCTATGGCAACATTGTGAAAATTTTTTATCTTAAAAACGTCGCTTGCTTCCCATGAAGCAAACCTTGAGGCTTTTCCTTAAAGCTATCATTTTTCAAAAGTTATGGCTTTGCATTAAAACCGTGATTTTCAAAACTTGTGCTTGCTCATTCGTCAAAATATAATCATAAACATTTCATTTACATCATCATATAAAAAGAAAACAACATTTTAGAAAGTTCGCTTGCTTACCTGAGATCACCATTATCCCTTTCCATCCATTCTTTTCCTTGCCTTTGCCAAGATAAATGAAAATAACATTTTATTTATTTGCATCATCTTCAAATACTTATATTCTTTAGGTTTTCCAACCTACATAAATCCATTTGGATCTACATTATATTAACTAAACCTAAAACCACTTGTTCTTCAAGTCAGGTATTCATACTTAGCAACATAGCCTATACATATCAATCATCAATTCATTCATTTTAATACCCTTATATAGGGTAAACTTATATACATGTAATAAACCTTCATTAAATCATTATTTGAAGGTTCATTACCTCCATTTATCATTTTTAACATATTTTTCATTTTTCACACATTGGTGCTCATTATAAGCACTTAATTAACAACTTAGACATCAAATAATAATCTCAAGATTTTAAATTATCACTATTTATCACAACAGTAACCTAATCCACGTATTTAATCACTTTTTCATGCATTTTTATATTTTAACAACTTACATAAACCATATATCATTTTCTCATACTTGTCTCTCTACATACGTCCATTTCTCAACACATAGATCATGTGTTTCTTAAAATTTTTCAACACAACAACTTGAGTCCTTAATCAGTGTGACGCCCCGAACCGAGACGTCACTTCCTTACCTCAAGATCTATCGATTGGTAAATGTGAATCATGATTGTTGTCCTGATCACGCGGCGGGTTCTTAATTGGAATATGTCCAAAAAAAATTTTGATTATTCATCTGTCATCATTCAGAATCTTGACATGACAATCATCATACATTGTAATATTTCACTTGTAATAAAATTTATCATTTCAATCAAAGCATCTTTACATGCCTGTCATTATACATTGAATCATTGTATAAATCATACTTTCATACATTCAGTCATTAATTCACATGGAACTTAGAACTTTAGCTAAGTTCAGATATACATAAACACATAGCATCTTTACCTGCCTTTCTGCAGTGAAAGATTCCTTGACCTAAGTATCATATTTTATATCCATACATCCATACATTTAACTATTGAATCATATATAGAACTTAATATTCTCATTAAGTTCACATACACATTAGCTTACCTTAGCATATTTATGCTTTTCATTCCTCATAGCCCACGGGCTATCATCAAGTACCTTTCTTCACGTCTTAGGTTCGCAACCTTCTGAGTTTTCCTTGATACCTGTCTAAGGGTTGGGAAAACAAAACGTGAGTGACAACTCAGTAAGCAAGCATTTTATCTTTAGGGTAAGGCTTCCTTGAAAACCTTTTTCATAAACATCTTGAACACCTGTTTCTTGAGGACATATATATGTCCTAAAATACCATCATGAAATCTTTTGTTCATGAGGACAATTCCATGTCCTTGAACATTTTCATCAAGCATTCATTATTAAAATCATATACAAGCCACATGAGGCTTGTTAAAGCAAAACGTACACGTTTTACCTTCTCTGATAGAATCCCTTTAATTCTTATATGAACATTTTCAATGTTCATAGAAATTACATGAAATCATCAGTTGCCAGTGGACGTTTTACGCCCAAAAATTTTTTCTTATAAATTCTTAGGCAAAGGAGACACCTCATGTCTCAAAACATCATTCACATAAACCATCATAAAATTCTTTAGCCAGGATACATTTTATGTCTCAAAACATTTTTCACATAATTTCCTTTGGCAATGGACATTCATGTCCTAAAACATCAATCACATAAGCCTTTCTCGGCAAAGGACACTTTTATGTCCAAAAATATTTTTTCATTATAAAATCCAACAAATTAACATAGGACATTTTACGTCCATAAACCCTTATCATTTAGGTTCTTGTAGAAATGAACATTCTTATGTCCATCACAAGTTTCACATAAATCATTTTCATAATTCCCTGTCTTGGGGCATGTTTATAGTAAACAAGGGAACAAAATACGTAAATCATTTTCATAAATGCATTTGCATAAACACGTTTCCTTTAATTCCTGTTATTTACACTTTTGTGTAAAACACCCTTTCTTTTAGGGTAATCATTTCATAAAAATCTCTTTAGGATACTTTCATAAAATCATATTTTCATGACCCAATGTTTGAGCTTTTCAGAAATAAAACATAAGCAAATGCATTTCTCCCCATCCAGTAGTGACACTTAGCAAGTGATCATGCTACCTTTCGGAAGAAAATCCTTAACAACACGCTAGCCCAGTGGCTGTTTATTTATCCTGCTCCCATCTCAGGGAGGGCGCCGCTGGCACTCCTGCCATCCCTTAGCGACTTGGCCTTATGTAGAGTAGGCCCCGGTCATCTCAACCGTGCTCTACAACTAGCCTATTTCTTGTACCGGTGCACCGTACGTTATCCTGACAAACCGCAGTCCGTTTTGGTTCGAAGAACCACAGACCGCAGCCCATGTTCTTTTAAACCGGGATCACAGACCGCAGCCTGCATCCATATGCACAAAAATCTTAGACCGAAGTCTATATTTAACAATTATTTTCAAAAACACATCACAAACCGCAGTCCGTGTCAACTTGTAAGTGAGCGCACCCACTTTAACAAGTTATTTGAAATCCAGTTTTAGGATGACCTTCCTTAAATTCCTTTAAAAATATTTTGAGTAAAATATTTTGATAAACATTTGAAACGTTTGAGAAACCATACATCTTAAAATCCTTTTAAGAAAAGAATTTCAAATCCTTGGGATTTTTATAAATAAATCATATTTTTCTCTAATATTTTCTTGGTTTTCAGTTCAGGACCTTTTGTTTACAAAAGTTATGCAATTATGCTATCCCTTTGTCCATAACCTAAAAATTTAATAATTGTCCACATATTAATCATTTTTACATATAGGAAAATTGCATAGTCTTTTGCATGCCATCAAGCAACTTGAAATTAAACCATTTTATGAAATCAATCATAGGAGGTTGGTCATCCATAAATCTCTTTCAACACATCCGTAGAAACATTTTTCCAACATTTTCAACATAGATTTTCTTATTTAAAGGAAACCAAAAATTTTCAACCATCATTTCAAAACATATGGACTATGTACAAACCAGCATTTACTATTTAGTTATCTTGACCTAATAAAACAAATCTTTTTCATCATCGTTTATCGCGAGTTATTGTAGAAATAACTCAAAACTCATTTATAAATGATATTTTGTGAAAAAGGATAAAATTCCCTTTTTCTTATAAAATGTTGTTGAACAATATCATATAGAACTTGCTTCCTTAAAAGTAAATTCTTAAAACCATCGGTATCAAACATGAAATCCTTAAAAAAAACATTAGCATAGAGAACTTGCTTACTCATAAGCAAAATTTCTCAATTCCATTAGCATGAAGCATTCCCATCCTTGGCAACACTTAGGATAAATTATTTATCTTAAGAAGTGTCTCTTGCTTCCCATGAAGCAAACCTTAAGACTTTTCATTAAATTCATCATTTTTCAAAACTTATGGCTTTGCATTAAAGCCTTCATATTCAAAACTTGTGTTTGCCCATTCGTAAAAACATAAACATAGACAATTCAATCATATCAATCATATAGAAAGAAAATGACATTTTAAAAAGTTTGCTTGCTTACCTGAGATCGCCATAATCCCTTTTCCTTCCATTCTTTTCCTTGCCTACATGAAAATAATATGATTTTTCATATATTTCTTTTTCTTGCATTCCATTTAGTTTTCCAACCCATGTATTTTCCATTAACATATATCCTTCATCTGTCATTTACTTATCCATTTTTCACATTTCCTTCATTAGTGCTTACTTTAAGCACATGTTCATGAGTTTAAGCTTCATATATCAATCCCAAATTTTGAGATTAACAAAGATTATCAAAACAGCACCTTGTTTACAAGTTTCAACATGTTTCTATCCATTTTGCATTTTAGCAAATCACATTAACTCATTACCCCTTTCCATCATGCATATCTTGCACTTAAACCCTCTTAATGACACATATAATATGTGTTATGGAAAATTTTCCTAAACAGAAATATATTCATAAAATATATCATATTTTCATGCATTTTTGCAGAAAACTAAATTTCACAAGTCATTCATCAACCTTGCATATTTATTCCTTCTCATATGCCCATTCGGCAACATATACATAAGATATTTCATCAAATTTTCCGAGGCAGAAATTTAATCCATATTTCAGTGGGTTAATTACCCTTAATTACCACTGCATTTAGGGTATTTTTATGGGGTTTAAATCCTCTTATCATAGGTTTCCAGAACAGCTAGTTTGGAACCCACTTTTCACCCGTTTAACATGTCTTTTGACACATAACCTTAGGCAATTATATAAATCCAAAATTTCAGCATATAATCCAACTTTTATTAATCCATATTTAAGTATTTAACACATAAATAAATTTGGATCATTTCTATATAGGTTTCATATTTCTTTTTGATTTTTTTCTCAAACTATCCACATATGCTGAAATCAAGCGTACTGAAATCTTAAAATATTGAATTAATATCAAATAAAGTATTTTTTATCTGAAAATTATACCATAACTTAATAAAGTCATTAATTAACTTTCATAAAAATTTCAGCTCTAAATAGTGACATTATATATTTATTTTGGCATTTTTACCTTGCTGGACAGCAGAATCCATTTTCAGACATCCTGAATGACGTTAATTATGGGGTATATTTATACCTATAAAAACTTACTTTTTAATTGTTTTTGTTATGATAAATATGTATTATATATCCTGGGAAATTTTTAACCCAAAAATCCTTGTAAAACAATTATTAAAAATCATTTTCTGCAGCTGATCCTGTCACACGTTTTACCTTGTTTGGGCTAATTTTCTCAGATTTTTAATTTGCAACATACTTATCGTTTTAAGCTGAAAATTGGGTCTTTCCTTAATCACCCCATAAGGATTATTTCTAAAACTTTTCATGCTAAAATTCATCCATTTATTGTTCCGTCCATATTTTAGTTTTCAAGATCATATAATTTCCAAATTTGATACATAAATCAAATAATCATATACTTACTTGATTAAATAGGTAATCTCTCCTTTTCCCCTTTCTTTTCCCTTGGTTTTCTCTTCTCCTTTCTGGGCATGGCTGGACGTGAGCTGCTGTTGCTTGGGGAAGAATTTCCAGCACTTGGAAAATTTTCCAACTCTCCAACACATATGGACGTGCTTGACTTGGTGGGGCTGGATTTTCTCCAGCTGTGGGCCCCACTTGCTGGGAATTTTTCACACCATTGAATGCATCCCTATCCCCTTTATGTGCTGGTGAACTCACAGCCATATAAATTGGCATTTTACTATTTTTGAAAATTCCAAAAATCTGTTTACATCTTGACCGTCCACTTGCCTCCATTACACGTCACTTGCTGCTGCCCATTTTCTAATTTTTCTCCCATTTTTAATAACCATATTTTGAGGGTAAATTATAAACCGAATTATCCATTAATTCATGTATTACTTTGGCGCTAAAAAAATTAATACAAATTATTGCAGCAGCATCAAACATGGGACGTCATTTGCATACACAAGCTGTCCATTTTTCCACCTTTCATGGGCAGCTGCAAATCACGAATTTCCTTGGATTTTTTTCACATAATTAAATTCTTATTTATACATCCCAACATGTCAGATATATATATACATCATTTATAAAATAAAAATTGCTCAAAAATCCACATAATCAAAGTTGTAACAAACTTTGACTTTGCATTAAAGTCATGTCCCCTCTCTTGAAACAAGTCAATCCACTTACTTGCTCTCCAAGAAGCCATTTCTCATGATAATTAGCTTAATACATTCCATTCATCTTATATATTTCATAATTTTATCCCATTGTTTCAAATTTCATCTCAATCCGATTTTCCTAGCTCCCGTTATAGCCGTTTAAAGTTAACAGTTGAAATTGAGATAGGATCAATAAATCATTAATCCAATTTCATCAAGGATTTTCATAATCCAATAATCTCATAATATCAAGCCCAACATCATCAACTTCCATCTCAAATTTCACTAGAATCCGCCTTACGGGCGTTGAGTTATGAATTTTCTAGTATTTTCCAACATAATTCCATAATTACACTTTACTCTCAATAAATTAAATCATGATTATTAACATAATTATTCATGACTCTTTTGTTGGTCCCGAGTTGATGGCCTAACCCAAGAGGGGAGGGGTGAATTGGGTTCTTTAAAATTTCTTTTGTAAACTTAAAAATCTTAACCCCTTGAAAAAGTTAATCCCCTTTTTAAGCGAATGGAGAGCAAATAAGATAAAGCAGTAAAAATAAGTAGAACACAAGATTTATAGTGGTTCGGGCAAACCTTCCCTACTCCACTCTTCCAAGCTCACACTCCGTTGTGACTTGGGTTCCACTATGTATTCCACGAATACACTTAGAGTCACCGCTCTCTTCTAGATTCAAAGCTCTAGGGGGCATAACAACTAGAGCCACTTGCTCTCTTCTAGATTCAAAGCTCTAGGGGGCATATACAACTAGAGCCACTTGCTCTCTTCTAGATTCAAAGCTCTAGGGGGCATATACAATCACTTGCACAAGTAGGTGATGAGTCTCACTCCAATCACACCCTACTTTGCATACACTTGATCTTAGCTACCCAAGCTAAATCAAGATTTATACAACCAAATAAAGAAATGAATAAAAACTACACTTTACAGATTTGTGTAGGCAGTTTTGAGCTCGAGGAAGAAATCAAAAGTAGCTTGAATGATGATTGTTGAAGCAACTTGCAGTTTGAAGCTCTTTCTTCCTTTGAAACACTCAAATATGGAGAAAAGATATTTGAAAGTCTTTCTTGCACTTCTTTTCTTTCTTTGATCTTTAGAGTAGTGTCTCTTGTACTTCTCACGTTCATTTGAATGTCCTTTTATAGATAGAGGAAAATATGAACGTTGTAGAAGTAGTTGGCGTGCAATAAATGAACTCCAACGGTCAAAAATTTGACCGTTATACTCCAAGTCGAAGATGAAGTCGACTTGGCCTGCGACTTGGCTTCCAAGTCGCACATGGAGTCGACTTGGCCTGCGACTTGGGTTCTTCAGAAACTCAAGTCTGAGACTTGGGTCGACTTGGCTTTCAGACTTCAACTCAAGTCGATCCTGAAGTCGACTTGGGTTGCGACTTGGCTTGGTCTATTGCAGAAACGCCTTGATCTTCTGGAAATGTCTTGAATCTTGCAAACCATTTGAAAGATTTGGGTCCTTGCACAATATATGTATGTTCCTTGCTTTGCTTTGGACTCACTGGGTCTTCATGACTTGGTTTTTACTCCATTTGGAAGCTAGCTTGAAGATTTGCTTTGAGCTTGATAGACTTGATTTGAACTTGAACTTGGATTCTCACTTTAAGAATAGTCTTTAAAGCTCATTTGTATGTGAGAAACTTCAAATGGATGTCTTGGATATGCTTGAATCTTCATCTTGGACTTCAAAACTTCTCAAGTCGAAGTTGGAGTCGACCTGGTTTGCGACTTCGCCCAAGTCGCACTTTGGAGTCGACTTCGTCTGCGACTTCGCATCTTCGGGAGCCAGATTTCAACGCTGGACATTTTGTGTACTTCGAAGTCGATGCTGGAGTCGACTTCGTATGCGACTTGACTACCCAAGTCGCATGTGGAGTCGACTTGGCTTGCGACTTCACTCGTCAGAATTCCATTTTCAACTTTGTCCAGTTTTGGCTTGTTTGAAGTCGTTAGTGGAGTCGACTTCACTATCGACTTCACTCCCAAGTCGAAGTTCAAGTCGACTCGAAGATCGACTTGACTTCTCTGCTTTCCTTAAACACTTGGCAAACATATTAGTCATATATATATATATATATACTCAAACTAGTTCTTGTTAATCATCAAAACTCAATCCTTGGCCAATTTGTTTTATTTTGAACATTGTTTCCAACAATCTCCCCCTTTTTGATGATTGACAAAACTTTATTTTGAGTTGATACCTTTCAAAAATTCAAACATGTTTATTTGAGAAAACAGAGTATATTCCTTGAACATATAATTTAGAGTTGAGAACTTTTTCAGAACATTAGTCATTTTGGCATAGAATATGCTTGAATACCTTTCAAGCCATATATTGAGTATTAATCATTAAGAATACTTTGTATTTATAGAAATTGCAATCACTTATCAAATATATCAATCATATCAATCATAAACCAGTTATCATATCAAATAAACCAAACATCATTTCATATATATGAAGTTTCATTACAGAATACAATGAAGCATAAATGAAACTATCCTAGATACAAACTACCCAACCCAAAAAAAACACTCAAATCTAACCTAAATCTAACCTATCTTTCTCCCCCTTTTTGTCAATCTATCAAAAATCGATCAACTTTTAATGATTTTGTGAATTGAAATTGTGAGATCGGATATAAGATTGGTTTGATGGGACAATTTTGGGCAGATGAGTAGATGGAGATATCATGATCGGGAGATGCTGCTTTATGAACTGAACCCGATTCGTATGGATCGAGTTCGGGCATAGGCCTCTTCTTGTGACGTCCGGAGGCGAGGTGATATTTGATGGTACGCAGTTCCCGATCCATGTGATCTTGTCGGGAATGCATATCAGTGATAGCATTCAGCACACCGGTCACTAGGCTAGTCATCCTATCTTCTTGATGACCCATAGCTTCCAAGATCTCATTTTTGAGGCTTTGAAGTATAGCCATTTGATCTGAAGTAGGCGGCACATGTTCGGGTGCAACGGATCCTTGAGGAGAATGTGATCCGTGTGACAGAGGAGATGCAGGCCGTTCAGGTGATGCCTCGGGAGCTTGCTCCCCCTCAGCTTGTGCATTGTCCTCTTGTTCTTGGACTGGCTCGCCAAGCTTCTCTCGGATGCGATCATCCCTAAACTGCTCCAAATTGATTTTCATGCGTTGGAGCAAAGCCTTGTTAATAGCGTTGGTTGTCTTGGGGACTTCAAATGGTTCCCCGTCAATGTCGAGCTCAACCCGCTCAAAAATCTTGGTGATCCAAGATCCATAAGGTAACACGCCTCTAGGATTGTCTTTCCTGGATGCTAAGGCTTCTAGGAATAGTCTGGGAAGACTGATCTTGACTTTGTTCACTAATTTCCACAAGATCATTGCTTCTTGTGGATTCAATTGATTCCTTCCGCCTCCTTTTGGCAAAATATAGTGGGCGATCAATAGACGGATAACCCTGAGTCTGGGAGAAAGATCCATGTAATGTAGGAATTTGGTGCCTGCATGGTACTTGTTGCTTTTGGTTAACTCATTGTAGATCTTGTCCATAGTTAGATCCTTGGGAAGCCTCTCTTCATCAAAAGGTACTTGAAGAATATTTCCAATTCTTCTCAAAGTTTCATCTTGATCTGGATAGTCGCTACTCCCAAAATTTATTTCAGTGCCTTTAACATAAGTGCAAAACTTGGTATTGTCCCATAAATAATAAAACTGTCTTGTGAGATCAGGATAGATCCGTTCATCGGATTTGAATAGTTGTATCCATCCTTGGAAATCCAACAACTCTTCTATGTCGAACTCATAGTCGTTGAGGAACTTGAAATCTATGATCTTAGGAATGAATACCTTTCGTTCATAGAAGTTTCTGTAGAAGCGACTATGCTGTAGCTCTGTCCTGAAATAAGTAGTGGGCATTTTTAGAACTTGCCCCTTCTTGATAGGAATCCTTGAAGAATACGAGCTTTCAGGTTGGCTTTCTGATCGTGGGGCTCTATCAGTTGACTGGGTTGTTGTCTGGAATCGAACCCGTCTACCCGTCGAGGTTGATGGTTCCTCTCTAACTCGTTTGGATGGAGTCCTTGCTCTTCTAGGAATATCTTCCTCTGTGGAGGATTGGGATGGCCTAGGCACTGGCCGTTGGATTGGCTTTTTGACTGCTAGTTTAGGAGTTTTAGCTTTTGGAGCCATCGAAATTGGAGTTTTGGAGTTTGGAATCTGTGAGAGAAAAAGAAAATGGAGATTTGAAAGTACTTTGAGAGAGAGAGCTGAGAGAGTTGGGAGAGAACAAGAGAGAGAGAGAGACGGAGAGGGTCGCCGGAGGAGAGAGGAGTTGCCGGAAATGGAGGTTGTCAGAGAGAAAAGGGAAAACAGAGAGGATTTTGTCGCCGGAGGGGAAAAACAGAGAGGAGAAGGCGCGGGAAAATGAGAGAGAAGAAGAGAGAAAGGGAAGAAGAGAAGAGATGCGGAAGTCGGACGGTCGCGCTCGCGGAGTCGACTTGCCCTAGGCGAAGTCGACTTCGGTCCTTCTGGAGTCGACTTCGCCTGGGGGCGGAGTCGACTTCGACCCTAGCGGAGTCGACTTCGCTTATGAAGCGGAGTCGACCTGGCGTCCCTGGAGTCGACTTGACTCATCGACTTGACATTTTCCAATTTTAATTTTCTTATGCATTTTTCCTTAGTTAAGCTCTATCATCCCCATATCATTCCTAATCTTACAAAATGAATCTTTGGCTAGAGGTTTGGTAAAGATATCAGCGATTTGGTCTTCTGTTTTTACATATTCTAAGCACACATCATGATTTTCAACATGTTCACGAATAAAATGATGTCTCACATCAATATGTTTGGTTCTAGAATGCAATACAGGATTTTTAGTCAAACAAATTGCACTTGTATTATCACATCTAATAGGAATATCAACATAATCAATACCATAATCCTTTAATTGCTGTTTCATCCAAAGTAATTGGGCACAACAACTACCGGCGGCTATGTATTCGGCTTCCGCAGTAGATAATGCAACACTTGTTTGTTTTCTTGAATGCCATGAAACTAGCATATGTCCAAGAAATTGACAAGTTCCACTGGTACTTTTTCTATCTACTTTATATCCGGCAAAGTCTGCATCCGAATAGCCGATTAGATCAAAGGTTGACCCCTTTGGATACCATAGTCCAAGGTTTGTGGTTTTCATCAAATATTTAAAAATTCTTTTCACAGCAAGTAGATGTGATTCTTTGGGACATGCTTGAAATCTAGAACACATACAAACACTAAATAAGATATCGGGTCTAGAAGCAGTTAGATAAAGCAAAGATCCTATCATGCTCCTATAAAGCTTTTGATCGATACTTTTACCGTTTTCATCCGTGTCGATTTTGATTGTTGAGCTCATTGGAGTGTTTGCCCCTTTGCTATTCTGCATTCCAAATTTCTTGAGCATCTCTTTGACATACTTGGACTGGTTCAGAAATATTCCTTCACTTTGTTGCTTGATTTGTAGTCCAAGGAAGAAATTTAATTCTCCCATCATGCTCATTTCGAACTCATTCTGCATTATCTTAGAAAATTCTTGACAAAGATTTTCATCAGTAGCACCGAATATTATGTCATCCACATAAATCTGTACAATCAAAATATTTTTATTTTTGTACTTGATGAATAAAGTAGTGTCTACTTTCCCTCTTTGAAACTCATGATCAATCAAGAATCTATTTAACCTTTCATACCAAGCTCTTGGTGCTTGTTTTAGTCCATATAACGCTTTGGTTAATTTATAAACATACTTTGATTGATCCTTTTCTTCAAAACCAGGGGGTTGTTCAACATATACTTCTTCATTCAAATAACCATTCAAAAATGCGCTTTTTACATCCATTTGAAACAATTTGAAGTTCATATGAGAAGCAAATGCTAGTAGGATGCGTATGGCTTCTAATCTAGCCACGGGTGCATATGATTCTTCAAAATCAATTCCTTCTTCTTGGGAATACCCTTTGGCTACTAATCTTGCCTTGTTTCTAATTACAAGACCGCTTTCGTCTAATTTGTTCATAAATACCCATTTTGTACCAATGACTGTATGATTGTTTGGTCTAGGAACTAAATGCCATACATTGTTTCTTTCGAATTGATTTAGCTCTTCTTGCATTGAAATAACCCAATTTTCATCATTAAGAGCTTGTTCAATGGTATTTGGTTCAATTTTCGATACAAACGCATATTGGCCATAAACGTTTTGTTTTGATCTTCTAGTTTTTACTCCTTCATATATGTTTCCAATAACTTGTTCAATTGGATGGGCATTTTTAAACTTTAAATCAGTTGGAGGTTTGTAAGATTCATTACCTTCACTTACCTCTTCCTCCTCTGGATTTTCTGGCTTGAGCTCGAGTTCCTTTGGTTGTTCTTTGCCTTTCGTCTCATCTGCATCACTTAGTTCATCCTCCTTTCTCGGAGTTTGGTTAAATTCATCAAATACAACATGTATGGATTCTTCTACAACTTGATTTCGTTTATTGAATACTCTATATGCTTTGCTATTTGATGAATAACCAAGGAATATAGCCTCATCACTTTTGGCATCTAATTTTCCCAAGTTGACTTTTCCATTGTTTAAAACATAACATGTACATCCAAAAACATGAAAATAAGATATATTTGGTTTCCTTCCTTTCCAAAGTTCATATGGAGTCTTTTTCAAGATTGCTCGAATGGTAACACGATTCAAAACATGACAAGCTGTACTCACAGCTTCACCCCAAAATTTCTTGGATAGATTGCTCTCATTTAGCATAGTTCTAGCCATCTCTTGTATAGTTCTATTTTTCCTTTCAACTACTCCATTTTGTTGTGGAGTTCTTGGTGCAGAAAATGTGTGGTGAATTCCTTTTTCATTACAAAATTCCATGAATCGTTTGTTTTCAAATTCGCCACCATGATCGCTTCTTATGGTCACAATAGTACTCTGTTTTTCATTTTGCACCAAATTCACAAAAGTTGCAAACATAGAGAAGGCTTCATCTTTACTAGCTAAGAGAATTATCCAAGTGAATCTTGAAAAATCATCAACTATGACAAATACATATTTCTTTCCACCAATGGTTAGAATGTCGGATGGCCCGTATAGATCCATATGTAGTAATTCAAGTGGCTTTGTGGTGGAAATTTCCTTTTTGGTAGAGAAAGACATCTTGGGTTGTTTTGATAATTGACATGCCTTGCAAATTTTGTCTTTGTCATATTTCAACTTTGGTAATCCTTCTACCAAATTCTTTTTCCAAAGGGTCTTTATATTTCCCATGTTTACATGTCCAAGCCTTTTATGCCAAACCCATGGATCATTATCAATGGCCATAAGACATTGACCATTCAATTCATCAAGTGAAACCAAATAAACATTTTCATGTCGTTTACCACTAAACATGATATGTTCTCCATCAAATACATTACATATAGATGATTCAAACACAACTTTATATCCTTTATCACATAATTGGCTAATACTCATTAAATTGTGTTTGAGTCCTTCAACAAACAAAACATCTTCCATGCATGCATTTGAGGTACTAAGTATATTTCCTTTACCTTTAATTTTACCTTTTTCATTATTTCCAAAGGCAACCATTCCATCGTTGCAAGGCTTAAGTTTATGAAACAAACTTCTTTCACCGGTCATATGCCTTGAACAACCGCTATCCATGAACCATTCATTGTTTGCCTTTGCCTTAAAACATATCTGAAAAATAAGGAAATAAATCTTATCTTTTTGGTACCCATTTTATGGGTCCATTTGGGTTAGTAATAGAATCTAATCTAAGTTGATCTAACTTTGAAAGCCCAAATCTTGTGTTTCTTGGAACCCAAACTAATTTAACACCATGGTCATATAGTTTCTTAAAATTACATTTGTAAGTTTTATGACCCATCTTATTGCAGAAATTACAAGCCAAAGGTAATCTTGGAGTAGGTTTCCAAGCATGCAAAGGTTCAATCATTGGTCTTCTAGTCCACTTAAAATTTTTCTTTTGTGGCTTGTATATAGATGTATTTTTAGTTTGATTTTTCTCAAGTATTTGTTCATTTGATTTGCTACTTTCTCCTTGCTCAAATGTATGATACCCAAGACCTCTTTTATGTGTTTGGGAGGTCATATTCAGAAACATTTTAACATTTTCTCCTGGATTAGAGAACTTAGCTAATGATTCATTTAATGATTTGTTCTTCATTTTCAGCAATTCAGTTTCATCTTTCAATTTGACTAATCTTTCTGCAAGTTTACAATTTACAATTATTGTTGCATCACATTGTCTCTTCTTAATTGTAAACTTGCTTCCTAATTTCTTCATTTCTTCATATAATGAATCATATGCAGTTTGTAGTTCATCTAATTCAGTACATTTGAGGCATTCATGAGAGGAAGAATAACTTGAATTAGAAAGGGAGAGTTTGGAACTTACCTCTTCATTGCTTGTGTCTTTTGTTGAGGTAATTTGTTCTTCTTGCTCGATTTGTGCCATGCAGCAAATTCTTGCACATTCTTCCGCCTCTATGTCATCGGTTGAGAAGCTACTTGTCGTAGATTCTTCATCATTTACGTACATGCCTCTTCCTTTGTATTTCTGGAATCTTCTATTGTTCCCTCGATCCTTTCTTTGTTCTTTTGCCTTGTTTTCTTCGGGAGTTGGACATTGAGCCTGCATATGTCCCGAACCGCCGCATCGGTAGCACTTGGTTGATTCTTTCTTTTTCTCTTGGGGAGTTCTTTCTTTGAAGCTTCTGAAATTTTTGCCTTTCCTCACAAATTTTCTGAATCGTTTTGTGAGTAGAGCAATCTCGTCGTCATTTTGAGAAGAAGATGTGTCATCGGTGTCTTGTGCGGCTTTTAAGGCAATTGCTCTTTTGCCCCTGTGTTGATCTTCATTCCTTTTCTTAATTAGCTCATGTGACATAAGTGAGCTAATTAAGTTTTCAAGCTTCAGCGTGTTGAGGTCTTTGGCTTCTTCAATTGCAGTGATCTTTGGAGTCCATGATTCGGGTAGAGCTCTTAAAATCTTCATGACCTGCTCAGATTCAGATATTGCTTTTCCAAGACCTTTTAAAGCATTAGTAATCTTAGAGAATCTAGCAAACATTTCAGAAATATTTTCTGTTTCTAGCATTCTAAAGTTCTCTAGTTCTCCAATCAAAATATTCCTTCTCGTCCCTTGGACTTGAGAAGTTCCTTCGTAGATAGAGATTAGTGTATCCCATATCTCTTTGGCGGTTAAGCAAGAGGATACTCTATCATACTCGGAAGCAGTGAGAGCACAAAATAAGGAGTTCATAGCTTTGGCATTGCTCTTCACTATTCTTACTTCCTCATCGGTCCATTTGGAAGCTCGTTCATCGGTAGGCAGTATTACTCCATCTTGGATAGCAATCCAAGAGTCCATATCGGTAGCCATGATGAGTTGCTTCATACGAAGCTTCCAATATCCAAAATTGTTCCCATCAAACAACGGTGGCCTTGTAAAGGATTGGCCTTCAGCAAATGCGGGAACGGAAGTAGATTGGGATGCCATTTCAATAAGATCTCTTTGATAAACTCAAAGACCTGCTTTGATACCACTTGTTGGTCCCGAGTTGATGGCCTAACCCAAGAGGGGAGGGGTGAATTGGGTTCTTTAAAATTTCTTTTGTAAACTTAAAAATCTTAACCCCTTGAAAAAGTTAATCCCCTTTTTAAGCGAATGGAGAGCAAATAAGATAAAGCAGTAAAAATAAGTAGAACACAAGATTTATAGTGGTTCGGGCAAACCTTCCCTACTCCACTCTTCCAAGCTCACACTCCGTTGTGACTTGGGTTCCACTATGTATTCCACGAATACACTTAGAGTCACCGCTCTCTTCTAGATTCAAAGCTCTAGGGGGCATAACAACTAGAGCCACTTGCTCTCTTCTAGATTCAAAGCTCTAGGGGGCATATACAACTAGAGCCACTTGCTCTCTTCTAGATTCAAAGCTCTAGGGGGCATATACAATCACTTGCACAAGTAGGTGATGAGTCTCACTCCAATCACACCCTACTTTGCATACACTTGATCTTAGCTACCCAAGCTAAATCAAGATTTATACAACCAAATAAAGAAATGAATAAAAACTACACTTTACAGATTTGTGTAGGCAGTTTTGAGCTCGAGGAAGAAATCAAAAGTAGCTTGAATGATGATTGTTGAAGCAACTTGCAGTTTGAAGCTCTTTCTTCCTTTGAAACACTCAAATATGGAGAAAAGATATTTGAAAGTCTTTCTTGCACTTCTTTTCTTTCTTTGATCTTTAGAGTAGTGTCTCTTGTACTTCTCACGTTCATTTGAATGTCCTTTTATAGATAGAGGAAAATATGAACGTTGTAGAAGTAGTTGGCGTGCAATAAATGAACTCCAACGGTCAAAAATTTGACCGTTATACTCCAAGTCGAAGATGAAGTCGACTTGGCCTGCGACTTGGCTTCCAAGTCGCACATGGAGTCGACTTGGCCTGCGACTTGGGTTCTTCAGAAACTCAAGTCTGAGACTTGGGTCGACTTGGCTTTCAGACTTCAACTCAAGTCGATCCTGAAGTCGACTTGGGTTGCGACTTGGCTTGGTCTATTGCAGAAACGCCTTGATCTTCTTGAAATGTCTTGAATCTTGCAAACCATTTGAAAGCTTTGGGTCCTTGCACAATATATGTATGTTCCTTGCTTTGCTTTGGACTCACTGGGTCTTCATGACTTGGTTTTTACTCCATTTGGAAGCTAGCTTGAAGATTTGCTTTGAGCTTGATAGACTTGATTTGAACTTGAACTTGGATTCTCACTTTAAGAATAGTCTTTAAAGCTCATTTGTATGTGAGAAACTTCAAATGGATGTCTTGGATATGCTTGAATCTTCATCTTGGACTTCAAAACTTCTCAAGTCGAAGTTGGAGTCGACCTGGTTTGCGACTTCGCCCAAGTCGCACTTTGGAGTCGACTTCGTCTGCGACTTCGCATCTTCGGGAGCCAGATTTCAACGCTGGACATTTTGTGTACTTCGAAGTCGATGCTGGAGTCGACTTCGTATGCGACTTGACTACCCAAGTCGCATGTGGAGTCGACTTGGCTTGCGACTTCACTCGTCAGAATTCCATTTTCAACTTTGTCCAGTTTTGGCTTGTTTGAAGTCGTTAGTGGAGTCGACTTCACTATCGACTTCACTCCCAAGTCGAAGTTCAAGTCGACTCGAAGATCGACTTGACTTCTCTGCTTTCCTTAAACACTTGGCAAACATATTAGTCATATATATATATATATACTCAAACTAGTTCTTGTTAATCATCAAAACTCAATCCTTGGCCAATTTGTTTTATTTTGAACATTGTTTCCAACATCTTTGTCATCTTTAAATCCTTATTAAGCCCTTCGAGTCATACCGACTCACTTTGGGCTCCGGCGATTAAATTTTTAATCACCATTCTTAGGAGAACCCTAATTGCAAAATATCATAAAATTTTAAAATCATCCAAAAATTCCATTTAATCATATATATAGGTCCAAGGCATACATTGGACCCTACTTAGGTTAGGGTTTCACAATCAGCATGATTAAACCCCTTAATTAACACATAATTTAGGGCTTAATTTTGGATTTATAATCCATTCATCATAGGGTTCCAAAACAGCAACATTAGAATCCATTTTTCATCATTTCAACTCCTGTTTTGATACTTAATTCAAAACAGTTTTCTAATCACTTAATTTCAGCAAATTAATCATGCTTTTCTTAACCCAAATTTAGGGTATTAATACATACTTAAAACCCAAAATTTTTTTACTTGTGAAACAACAACTTCATACACATTTTGGATACCCGTTTTCACCCTTCTTTGAACGTTCCAATACATACCCTTAAAATAAGATTTAGGGCAATCATTTCAACCCACTTTGAACATCCACATGCTCTAAATTTATGATATTTTACCCTCTTAATCGTCCATAAATTATTTGGGCTAATTCATATATTATTTTTAACACAAAAACATGAAAATCGGGTCATAACCCTAATTCATATCTTTTCTAAAATTCATAACTTAAGCCCAAATTGCCATATGTAATTCATTAAATCATGAATTATCATGTAATCATAATTAAACATCAAAACAGCAACATCATATATGAATTTAAGAAAATTCCATCCATGATTTTCAACCCATAATCAAGGGGTATACTTACTTGAAATTGAATCAACTTGGATTCCATTTTTCCCATCTTGGTTCCTCTTCTTTCTTCCCATTTTTCCTTCTTTTTTCCTCCTATTTTTCTCCTCCTCAAGCTGCTAGAAAATGTTGACGTGCACTGGCTTGCTTTGGGAATTTTCTTCCCATTTGATTTTTCTCTTTCTCTTTCCTACCCATATGGACGACCACCCTTAGTGTAGCTGGATTTTTCAGCTTTGTGGGACCTACTTGTCACATCATTTAGCAGCTAATTAATGTGTACTTATCCCCTATTTCTGACATGGAAAAATGTGGTCCATTTAAATTAAGTACTTATCTTTAAAAAATCATCAAAAATTCATATATTAATGGACACAAATCTGCCGCCTATTTGGATGTCCACTTTGCAGCAACTTTATCATTTTTTTCCACAACGAATTTGACTTTAATTAATGGCTAGTTAACCACCCTAGCTAATAGTCTACTTAGAGGTCCACTTAACTTATTTAAAAAAAATCAAAAAAATCAAATACAGCAGCCTAACCGTCCACATCTCCTGCTGTGATGGAAAATGGGTCTGAATGTTGCTGTTTTGGAATCCAATGATGAATCGATTAAAATTCCGAAATTAAACCCTAAATTATATGTTAATTAAGGGGTTTAATCATGCTGAATAAGGACACAAGTTTCTGACTTGAGAAATTTTAAGAAACACCTAAGTTATGTGTTGTAAGATGGGTGTATGTGGAAGGCTAAGTATGGATAAGTGGTAAATGGTTTATATGAACTGCTAAAATGCAAAAATGCATGAATATGTGATGAAATGCATGTTTAAGTTACTGTTTTGATGATTAAGGATAATCTCAAATTTTGAGATTTAATTATGAAGCCTAAGACGATAACTATGTGCTTAAAATGAGCATCGACGTAGGAAATATGAAAGATAGATGAAAAATGACAAATGGGAGGTATGAACCCCCACATGATGATTAATGAATGGTTATTATATGTATGAATGTATACCCTACATATGGGTTTAGAACATGACATGGAATGGATGATATGATGTACAAGTATGTGGCATGAATGTATACCTAACTTGGAAATACAAGTGGGTTATGTAAGTTAATAGAAATCATATGGAATATACATATGACTTAAGAAATATGAAGTTGAGAAACCTTGCTTGAACTTGATTGTTGAAGTCTCAAGTAAGTGTTACCCAATTGTTTTGAATGATAAAAAGGAGATTAAATGCAAGTTGAAAACTCTATGACATATGTATGTCTATGTTATTGAGATATATGATTAGAATGAAGAAATGATGAATGATGAACCACTAACTAAGATTAGATAGTTATGTGGTTATCAAAAAACTTATGAGTAAGTCAATAGATATATATGTGACCATTGACAAGGGTGAAGATGGATATGCGTTCCAAAGAGAGAATGATTTCAAGTTAATGTGTTATAGACCATATGGGACTAAAACCATATGACACGTATATGTGAATTGAAAAAGAAACAAGGCATACAAGCACAACACATGATGAAAATATATAAGGTAATTATATTCACTTGTCTAGGAAAAGGCAAGGAAAGAATGGAAGGCGCAAAACGATCGCCACAAGTAAGCAAGCAAGACTTTTGAAAATGACATTTTATTCTCAAATGCTAAAATGTTTTTCAAGTGATTTTACTTGAATGTTTCTAAAGCTATTTAAGGGTGAACATCCCTCTATCTCTTTATGATGATTTGATTTCTGCTTTTATTGAAATGATTGTGTCAATTCTTCTCTTTTTGGAAATGGCATGCCAGCATGGATTTAAACGATGTTTTATTGAACCGATGTTCAAATGGATAGTGCAAAGAATTCTCTATATGAGAATGACAAGTTGTCATGTGTAAGAGGTATATAATGCCGGGGTGACGAAAAGTCATGTATGGAATGAAAATCAAGTAGGATAGTCAAGGCGGAAAGCAGGACAAGGAGTCCGCCCTTGACGTTGCCAAGTCGGACAAGTCTGGTGCCAAGGATGGAAAGGATCATGTTATGAAAGTATGTTCCCCGAGCTAGCGTATCCTCACATGAAGGATTATGTCATGAATGAAAATGATGCATTTGCACATCCAATGTTTATGAAATGCCCAAAAACTGAGATTTACGAATGGTTTATGAATGGTTTCCATGAAAGGTTTATGAAAAGATTTTTGTTCCATTGGTAGTTGATCACTTGCTAAGTGTCTCCTACCGAATAGAGAGAAATGCATTTAAACGAGAATGAAAGATGCTTGCTAATTGAGTTTCGGCTCATGTTTTGTTTTCCCCCCTTAGACAGGTGCAGGGAAAATTCAAGTGATGAAAGGCATGTTCTTACTAAGGAAAGGAAAGAGGAATTTCCAAAGGTTTGTAATCATTTGTATGTGGAAGCATGAACGAATGCCCTAAGGGATATGGTTCTATTAGTACATATGTTCAGGATACCTTGCATATGTATTATATGATTGAGAAGGTAAATGATTTAAAATGCCTTGTGTAGATATGATATGACTGAGATAAGGAATGCCTTAAATGATAAGTGCTTGTATGCTAAGAACTGATAGATGTATGTATGTATGTATGAAATGATAAGGACATGATTATGTCAAGAGGACCTTTAACGTAAAAGAGCAAGTCGAGATGTTATGGATGAAATGCGCACTTGATATGTGCAATTGATTACAAGCGTATAGTTACTTGTAAGATGAATGAAGTGAAATGCAAAGAAATGAAATGATGATGGATAAAAGAAATATAAATTTTTTTGGACGAGATCCAATTAAGAACGTGTCGCGTGATCAGGGCAACAATCCTGATTCATATTTACTAATCGATAAGATCTTTGAGTAAGGTTGTGATGCTCGGGATATCAATTACAACTAGAGCAGCTCTCTTCTAGATTTCAGCTGTAGGGGGCTTGCACTAATACATCACAAGTAAGTGATGAGTCACATTCAAGTCACAACCCTACTTTACCATCACTTGGTTTTGATTTCCAATATCAAACCAAGTGATAAACACAAATAATGAATCAAACAGAAATAACTACACTTTACAGATTCGTGTAAGCAGTTTGTAGAACATGGAAGAACTTGTTGAGAGAATGTAATGATCAACAATGACGCTTCCAGTAAGTTGGAGCACAGTTCTTCACTTGAAGTTGGTGTAGATCACTTTAATGCTAGAGAGAGTGGAAGATAAGCTTAATGAATGCTTCTCTAACCTCTAGCACGTCCTCTTGAATGCTCTTTTATAATAGAGGAGTAAATTTGAACATTTGGTGGTAGGTGGCTCACATTTAATGCCCCAACGTTTGAATTTTTCCAACCATTGTGAACCAAGTCACATATGGATTCGACTTCGGATGTGACATCACCCAAGTCACAGACTGGAGTCGACTTTGGGTGCGATTTCGGTCTTCAGCTTTCACTTCAAGTTCCATCATCGGCCGACTTGGTCTTAGACCCGACCCAAATCACAGGTGGAGTCGACTTCGGGTGCGACTTTAACATCTTTGTGCATATATTGGAAATTTAGATTTCTTGAAAGTGATCCTTAATGCTTCATTTTCCTCTCATATCTTGTTCTTCAATTGATATACTTGATTTTCAATGTTTAGTCTTGAGACCTAGCATATACTTCTTCTCTTGAGAAGTCTATCCTTGTGGCCTTAATCTAGAATGGTTTGCCTTCCTTGAATTTAATGCCCAAAGATATAGTTCATAATATTCCATCTTGAATGATTCTTTCATAGCCATTTGCTTGTTTGTACTGTCCTAGTCTTCAGCTTAACTCAACGCCTCATCTGCATCACTCAACTCATTTCGGATTTTGGTTAAATTCATCAAATATAACATGTATTGATTCTTCTACTATTTGATTTTTCTTGTTAAATACTCTATATGCTTTTCTATTTGATGAATAGCCAAGAAATATTGCCTTATCACTTTTGGCATCTAATTTTCCCAAGTTAGTTTTTTCATTGTTCAACACATAGCAAATAATCCAAAAGCATGGAAATATGATATATTTGGTTTCTTCCTTTCTAAAGTTCATATGGAGTCGTTTTCAAGATAGCTCTTATGGTAACACGGTTTAATACATGACATGCTGTACTTACAGCTTCACCCCAAAATCTTTTGGATAATTTACTCTCATTTAGCATAGTTCTAGCCATTTCTTGTATTGTCCTGTTTTTCCTTTCAACTATACCATTTTGTTGGGGAGTTCTTGGTGCAGAAAATATATGGTGAATTCCTTTCTTATTGCAAAATTTTATAAATCGTTTATTTTTAAATTCACCACCATGATCACTTCTAATGGAAATAATTATATTTTATTTTTCATTTTGCACCAAATTTGAAAACGTGACAAACATAGAAAATGCTTTATCTTTGCTAGTTAAGAGTATTATCCATGTAAATCTTGAAATCATCAACTATAGCAAATACATACTTTTTCCCACCAAGAGTTAAAATGTCTGATGGCCCATAAAGATTCATATGTAATAGTTCAAGTGACCTAGTTGTTGAAATTTCCTTTTTGGTGGAAAATGGCTTCTTGGGTTGCTTGGATAATTGACAAGATTTACAAATTTTGTCTTTATCATATTTAAGTTTTGGTAACCCTTCCACTAGGCTTTTTTTCCATAAGATTTTAATATTTGACATGTTTATATGTCCAAGCCTTTTATGTCATATCCATGGATCATTTTCTATGACTATTAGATATTTTCCATCAAGTTCATCAAGGCAAACCAAATATACATTTTCATATCTTTTACCACTAAAAACTATGTGATCATCATCAAATACATTGCGTATAGAAGATTCAAATACAACTTTGTGACCTTTATCACATAATTGGCTAATACTCATTAAATTATGTTTGAGCCCTTATGAAACTCCAATCTTAGACACGTATATAAAATCCTAGGGTTGTAAACCCTCGGTAATATATTAGGGAAAAATACATTCATGAGTATGAAATTATGTGGGAATAGAGGTTAAAATAATTAATTATGAAATTTGGATGAATAGTGTACGTGAATAGTGTATGTGAATAGTAACCCTGGGATTAAGACACGTGATTAAGAGTTAATCACTTGAATTAACGTAATCACAAAAAATGAAAAAGGAGACTTAATCACTACAGGACGAAACAACAATACTTTTTGATATTTTAATGGAATTTTGGATTTTAGTGAAAAAATTGGAGAAAATAAAGAAAAATTCATAAATTGCAATCAGAACGTCCGATTGAAGTGAAATTTTTTATGAATTGCCAAATATTTAATATGAACATGATGAATGGTTTAGGATTTGTTAAAAATAATGAATCAGAGGTCAAGATGAAACGTCATTAGAAGATCAAAAAGCAATTTTGCTTTTTCATTAATTTCAAGTTTGACTTTGTTAATTTTAATTAATTAAAAAAATTAAATAGTTAATGAAAAGCTGCAATGGCTGCTGGAGGCTTGACTTTTGGGCCAAAATCCAATGGTCCAAATTCAATCTTATCAAGAATCAACAGTTGAGATAAATTAGCTTAAAAATAATTAATTTTAATAAATAAAATTCATAAATAAATAGGGGCTAGCTAGGGGGCAGGATCTGCTTATTAGGGTGGCTGCAAAAATCTCAAAATATTGCATGGAAATCAAAAAAAATATTTAGAATTAAGTACCTCAAGCAAGGGGGTAAATTATAATTTTATGAAAAATGTCATGCTATAAATAGGGGAGCATGGTGAACATCCAAAGGCACAAATCTCAGCTCCATTGAGCATTTTCAACCCCCAAAATTTGTTTTTGGCCTTTAGAGAAAGAAGGAGAGAAGGAAAGAGAGAGAAATAGCCGAGTATAAGGGGAGTTCTCCACTTGAGGTAAGTGAATTCTTTCTAAATTTATTTTGAAAGTTTAGTAGGTTAAAACCATGCTTAGATAATTCCTAAGCATGAGAAAATAAGTATAGTTATAATGCTTAATTGGAATTATGCCAAAACATCAAAAATTTGGAGCAAGAATAGAGCATTCGGGAAGTAACATATGATATGTGTAAATAATGCTCAAATATTGATAAATAATGATTTGGGATGAATGTTTATGATACTTATAATGTTAGAATGATGGTATATTAATCTCATAATTTTTGGATTTAAGGATTATGCTTAAGTGAAATTATGTTGATTTTTAGTATATGGAGAAAGTGATTTAATTAGCCAAGTTAAAGATGATAAATTTAAAATTCATGAATTTTTCTATGATATACTAAACATAAGCTATGTCATGGTATTTTTTATTTTTGGAAAAAAATGTCAATTTTTGGAACCCATGAACTACCCACGTTGCTGTGAACAGTAACCTCGGGTGAACAGTAACCCATGAACAGTGATCGTGAACAGTAATTATGAACAGTGAACTGTGTGATTTTGGGAAAAATTGATATTTATTTTTATATTTTATGAAGATATATGGATGAAATTTTTAAAGGATTTATGGATAAAAATCCATATAAATGAGTAATGACCAAGTATCTTTATAAGATTAACCTCTATGGGAATGAGATAACGAATGATTATAAAACAAGCATGGAAAGTAACCTAAGACATAGAATGGATGGATAAAATATCCATTTTCCTTGTATAGGGAAAAATGAAAGGAAAAGGTGAAGGACACAGACTGAGGATGTAAGCAAGCAAACTTTTTGAAAATGATTTTATATGTTTTTATATTGCAGCCATGGAATATGTCGGAACTACTTTATCATAAGCAAATCCTTATGGAAGTAAGGAAAAATGTTGAGATATGTGGGAATTGCTTTATCATAAGTAAATCCTTATGAAAATGAGGAGAAATGTGGAAATGGTTGCATTATGATGGAGAAAAGAAAATCTTGATTTTCAAATAAAATTTGGTTTTATCGAACAAATTTGAAATGATTTATTAAAATATTTTGAAAGGAATTTAAGGAAGGTCAACCGATAATCAATTTGAATGACGATTTTTTTAAAAAAATAATGACCAAAGGATAATACAAGCTTACCCATGTGGCATGTGGACAAAGAATATGATATCGTATGAAAAATGAATTATGTGTTTGTATATCCTTTATTCATGGAAAACCCACAAATGGGAAGGAAAATGTTTACAAAGTCTTTTGTTTTCAAATATTAAAATGCTTTTCAAAATTGTTTTACCAATAAAAAATTATTTATAAACATTTTAGCAATGTTTCAAATTTATTATTTCCCAAACGTTTCCTTCAAATATTTCAAATGATTTAGAAATGTGTTATTAAAATTATTTAAGGTTGGTCATCCTTACAAAATGTTTTTATTAACTTGTTAACTTGGGTTGTGCCATGTTTTCAAGTTGGAAAAGGGAATACAGGCCGAGGTCTATACTATTTTGAAATGATATGCTAGCATTAAGTTTTGAAAAGGAAAAATCACAGACTAGGGTCTGTAGAGTTTTATAAAAAGCATGCTAGCATAAGAATGTGGAGAAAGGAATGTGCACATGAGTTATGTACGAGGTTTACTGTAGAGGATTTGCAGACCGGACGCGGTTGCAAGATGGGCCCCCTCTACATAGGCCAAGTCGCTTGAAAAGGCGAAATGCCGGCGGCGCCCTCCCTAAAATGGAAGAAGGAATAGATAGCTGCCCAACTAGCAGGCTATCTAAGGAAAGGGTTTCTCCCCTAAGGAGGAAAAGGTTATCACTTGGTAATTGTCACCTACCAGACGAACAGAAACGTAATGCATGATGCATATGTTTGTTTTGAAAAATGTTTTATGGGTTTCTCTCCTAAGGAGGAAAGGGTGATCACTTGGTAAGTGTCACCTACCAGACGGACAGAAACATAATGCATGATGCATATGCTTGTTTTGAAAAAGTTTTATGGAAAATATTTTGTTTCTCTCCTGAGGAGGAAAGAGTGATCAGTTGGTAAGTGTCACCTACTAGACGGACAGAAACGTCATGCATGATGCATATGCTTGTTTTAAAAAGGTTTTATGGAAAATGTTTTAAGGACATGAGAATGTCCTTAGAGAAAGGAAGTTTTATGAAAATATTTTTATGTTCACGAAAAAGAGGTTTATATGTTAAGTTTTCAAGCATATGTTTTATGAAAGGTTTTATGAAAAGGTTTCTATTCCATTGGTAGTTGATCACTTGCTAAGTATCTCCTATCGAATGGAGAGAAATGCATTTATCAATGGTTTACATGAATGATTTCCAAGAATGGTTTACGAAAAGGTTTCTATTCTGTTGGTAGTTGATCACTTGATAAGTGTCTTCTATCGAATGGAGAGAAATGCATTTAAATGAAAGAAAAATGCTTACTTATTGAGTTTTGACTCATGTTTTGTTTTCTCAACCTCAGACAGGTGTAGGGAAAGCCAAGAGATGAGAGGCATGTGTTGCTAAAGGAAAAGAGGAATCTACAAAGGTTAGTAGATTTTTGTATGAATAAATGTCCTAATGGGATATGGTGAAAAAGACATAGGTTGTATGAAATTATGAAGTGATGAATAATATGAGAAGTTGATAATTTATGATGATATGGATAAGTCCATTATGAATAATGATGAGTATATGTTTATGTGATGAAAGAAAAGAAAAAGAAAAAAAAATTGGACGAGATCCAATTAAGAACCCCCGCGTGACCAGGGCAACAATCCTAAGTCATATTTACCAATCGACAAGATCTTGGAGTAAGGACTATGTAGACGCCTCGGTTCGGGGCGCCACAACCCTTCAACAAATAGTACATTCTCAATACATGCATTTGAATTTCCATAAAAATTTTCTTTACCTTTAATTATACCTTTTTCATTGTTCTCAAATCCAACCGTTCCTTCACTACACGGTTTGATCTTATGAACAATCCTTTTCTCCCGTCATATGTCTTGAGCAGCCACTATCCATAAACCACATGTTGTCGGCTTTTGTTTTAAGACATACCTACAAAAATAAAGTCATGTGGAGCTTACTTTTTGGTACCCATTTTATGGGTCCATTTGGGTTAGTTAGCCATTGGAATCTACGTTGTTCTAGCTTGGAAGGCATAAATCCAATGCTCTTTGGTACCCAAATCAATTTTACACCAAGGTTATACAATTTTCTCACTTTGCATTGATATATGTTGTATCCCATCTTGTTGCAAAAGTTACAAGCTCCCGAAAGTCTTGGAGTGGGAATCCATGTAGCAGGTGGTTCCCAAATAGGTCTTTTGGTCCAAGCAACATGATTCATTTTTGATTTAGTATGAAAGGGTTTTGCTTGGTTTTTAAGAGTCCTTGGAGCATTAGACTTGCTACATCCTCCTTTCTCAAATGTAGAGTAGCCAAGTCCTCTTTTGTTGTTTTGGACGGTCATATTTAGAAACATTTTGATGCTTTCCCCTGGATTAGAGAACTTAGCAAGTGATTCATTTAATATTTCGATTTCTTTCTTTAGTCTTTCCACCTCACTTGCCAAAAAATTCTTTTCATTAGTTAGGTGGTCAATTTTTTCTACAAGTTTTCCATTCACAATAATTATTGAATCACATTGTCATTTCTTTATTGTGAATTTGTTTCCCAACTTCTTTATTCTTCATATAATGAATCATATGCTTGTTGTAGTTCTTCTCATTCAGCACATTTGAGACATTCATTTGTGGAAGAGAACATAGAATGAGTCTTTAGCTTCGAAGTTACCTCTTCACTACTTGTGTAGTTTGTTGAGGTTGTTTGTTCCTCCAAGATTTCTGTTTTGGCGAGACAAAAATTGGTATCTTCCTCCATTGTAGCCATGCAGCAAATTTCTTGCACAATTTGCAGCCTCATTTTCTTCATTTGATAAACTGCATTTGTAGATGTCTCCTCGTTGACATACATCCCAATCCTTCTTGTCTTGTCATTACCTTGTATTGTTTTCCTCGGGTGTAGGACAATGGGTTTGTTGACGAGCTGCGTATATGTCTATTAAAATGCTCGTTTTAACGCAAGTATATGTTCCGATCAAGTAATAATGAGTGAGTATGGTATTGTTCCCACGAGGATTGTGTTAAACGGATTAACACCTTAAATCTCAATTATCTAAGTGAATTGGTAAAGTGAAGGAGAAGTTGTATCAAAGAAATAAATTAAACTAAACTATTAAAACAGTAAATGACCAAGGTAGGGTGGATATTGCCGAGATTGCCTTGAGATGATTAAGATGGGTGGGAATATGAAGTCATTGAATCATAGCTATGTCATTTGGTCCTAATTAACTTAGTTGTGCAGAGATTACTAATCTAGGTTCATTCATATTCATATATGTTTTCCAACATATACAAACCTAACCCAGTCTTAGTCATATGCTATGTTCCCATGCATACAAGTAAAACAAGGTTAATAACCATATAACCTAATCATGATTACACAGGGTTAATAGGTATATTCCTATCCATATTAACATCTAACACAACATAAGCTAGAATACCTGTGCCTTATATGGATCTTATTCAAATCCCACTTTTCTAAGCATGAATCTGAATATTAGATCAATCTACAAGGTTGCAAAGCTTGTAAATGCATTAAGCATGATATATAAGGGTAATCTCAAGTAACTCAAGTCACAGCACAACTGTATTATCAATAACCATAAAGAAACCAAATATCATAAGGTATGAGTTCAAATCCTACATATCTCCCACCGTATGAAGGTTTAGCCCATTAACATGACTTCAGTTCCCATTAAAATCAAGTTACAATCATCTCCAAGAACACAGAAGAAATGAAAGATAAAGGAAAGAGAATGAGGAAGAGAAGAACTAAATCCCGAAAGTTTCCACCAGCGAGATCAGATCTCCTCTTCCGCTTGTGATGGAAAACAAATCCTTTTCCCTCTTTGTGTGGCTGCTCTAGTGGCTCTCTCCACGCCTCTCCATGTTCTGGTCTCTTCTCTCTAGCTCCCCTGCACGTAGCCCTAAGAGATCTATTTATATTGGTAGCTTGTGCAGCATACAAGCACAAACTCGTGCGTATGGATGCGTAATGGAGCCTAGTCGCCCCTATCTAGCAGCTATGCGCCAACCCTCTGTGTGCTGGGTGACTTCGAAACCTTTCTGAATGCCCTGGGAGTTCATGCCTCGGCGCCTAGGCGCCAACTCTCTAAAAAATTTTAACCTAAAAACTCTTCCGGGCGTGTCTGCATGTTATTGAAGTGGCGCCTAGCCGCCAACTCCCTAGATGCAATATGTTGTGTGAGGTGTTAGAACTTCTAGCTAGGCATGTAGGGTGGCGCCTAGGCACCATCCTACCTGCTTCTTCACTTGGCTCTGTTCATGATTCGACTCGCTCGCGTGCCTGTAATTCTCCATCCTTCCTGTAAAAATGAATGAATCTAAATAAATGAACTAAAAATGCCTAATTTATACTAAAAATGTATAAAAACTACATAATGCTCATAAAATGCAAAGCGAGTGAAAATTTAGCTAAATGGATGCAAACTAAGCCTAATCTCTTAGACTAACGAGCAAATATAGTCTAAAATGGGCCATGATAACTCGCATTTTTACAAGTTATCACACATGTTGCTAGTCCTCAAGCAACACATGCAAACATAATGAATGAATGAATGAATGAATGAATGAATTTGGACTCCGTCAACTCAACCTGATTCCCATTATACTTCCAACAATCCATCTTTCTATTCAACATGATAAAAAATAATCTAGACTTGAAAAATCATCTATTTCTCAAAACAGGACATGCATTTTCATTTATCATTCGCAAACCAAGTTACATGTATATGACAACATTTCTAGTACAGAGTAATAATTCAAACATGTTAATCTTCCTCTTGATCAAAAGAAACTTGTTAAAAAATAATCCAAACAGGTGAACCAAGGTTTAAGCCGAACTAACTAATCAAAGAACATGATAATCATTCACTGGATTCAATTTTGCCCAACTGCACATTCTTTTCCCCCCAAACTTATTGCAAAACTTTCCTCACCATATTTCAGGATATCTAGGATCTGTTTTTTTTTTTTTTTTTGGCTCCCCTCACCATATTTCAGGGTATCTAGGGAGAGTTTTCATTTTAAAGAGTTATTACTGTGATTTTCTTTTGCTTTTTTATGCGAACCTTGACGTTTGTTGATGCCAAGTCCCGGTTACTTAGCTTAGGTCAATCACCCCCTTTTATTGTTCTGATAACTTGGTAGGGATACTGAACATGCAAGAAATTTTTTGTGAAGTATTACCATTTTCGAGACCATTAATTCCCTTAAAGCACGTGGTTTGCATTTGTTTAACTCGATTCTTATCATTTCAGTTGAAAAGATTAGCATGAAATTGAATTATAACAATGTACTATGAGATTTAGTCTAATTCATTCACATGTTACTTGCAAATTTCCTTAACACCTAGTCCTTAGCTTGAATTTCTGATTTTTCATGAAATCGATTTCAAGTTAAAGTTTTTCTCGACCTTGCACATATTTCATCAAAATGGATTGAAACAAGATAATTTTCCCAGGCAAAATTTGACATGATATGTGATCTAATACATGTAGACAATATATGAATCAAAACACACCAAAAGGAATTATACACCCCCCCAAACTTGAGGGATGCATTGTCCTCAATGCATGCAACTACATGCAACTACATGAAACCTACATGATCATAAACTGATAAAGAAATACAAAAGTAAAACAAAATGGAAAGGACAGGAACTCCCCTAGGTGTCTGATGCGGAGGAGTCGTCTTCATCAGGCTCACTCTCTTCACCCGGCTACTGTGAAGACTAACCCAAACATGCTCGGAACTCGGGAGGTGTTGATAGGAATGGTGGTAATGTCGTCATATCGATGTGTCGATCCTCCATAAGTTTGTGAAAATGCGCCTCCATAGCCTGATTAGACTACTGTAGAAACCGGGCTTGGGCTGCCATTAGATTCTCCAAGTTGGTTATCCTCACATTGGTTGGGAGTGGTTGAGAGTGACGTCACAAATAGGAAGAAGGAAGAAATCGATCAGCACAATGTTGAAAAGTGTACTGCAAGCTCAAATGTCCAAGACTCTACACCCCAAATATATTCCATAAAAGCTCTTCTCAGACAATTCAACTCAAGTTTCAAGCCATATGATTGATACCACAAGTGCAGTTCATAAACTCCTCCCCCACTACTTTAAACCCTTAGCCGCAATAAAATAATGGAACAGCTTGAGCCAAAAAGTTACCCACAAGCAACACAACCACATGCCCGCAAATATATGAGAAATGCAAGCCACCATTTTTCACACATTTTACTTAAAGTAATAAAACAGGTGATTCACTAAAAGCAGTAAAAAAAATTATGTAGAACTTCAACGGCCCCAAAATATGCAAAAATGGAGGATTTTGATAATGAAAATGATTCCAAATAATCAAACCATGGTCTTCATATTGACGGGCTCAAAACATGCTTTCCGTTGATATGTGGTAGCTCCTGTAACTCCTCCGGGATCAAAAGTTATGACCAGTTGAAGTTGGCATACTAAAAACTCGTATTTTGCTGTTTTTTATGTTGGCAGAGGGTGGCGCCGAGGCGCCAAAAATTGAGGCCTAGGCACCAACTTGCTGACTCAAAAGTTGCAACATGTTATTTTCTTGAAAAATATGGTGTCGGGGCACCGGATCATGGCACTGGAGCGCCACTTCTCTGATCCCAACTTGCTGCAACATGTTCTTCTGCAAAAACTCTGTGCGGGGGCGCCAAAAATTGAGGCTGCAGCCTCACTCTAACTTTATTGTTGGTAACTCGCAAAAATATGAGTTTTCATGACTCATTTCAGACTTTATTTGTGCGTTAGTCCGAGAGATTAGGCTTAGTTTGCATTTATTTAGTTTAATTTCCACTCATTTTGCATTTTAGGAGCATTATTTAGTTTTTGTGCATTTTCAGCATTAATTAAGCATTTTTAGTCTATTTACTTAATTTTTCCATCTTTTGCAGGAACGACAGGACATAGAAAGGCATGCAGGCGAGTGGAATGTAGATCGAGACCAAGTCACGAGGCAGGTGGATGGCGCCCAGGCGCCACCCTACATGCCCTTGTCATGACTCAAGCACAATTCAGCAAACACATGACTTCTAGTGAGTTGGTGCCACCTTGCTAACATGCAGATCAGCCTAGCAGGGTTTTTGAAGCCATAAGTCATAACTGCTTCTAGGGAGTTTGCGCCTAGGCACCAAGGCATGAACTCCTAGGGTTTGCAGGAAAGTTTCAAGTTGCCCATCACACAGAGAGTTGGCACCTAGGCGCCAGTCAGTGGCACCTAGTCTCCAATACGCATCCGTATGTATAGTTTTCAGTGCGTAGACTGCGCAATTCAACTCTATAAATAGATCCTAAGAGTTTGCGCACGGGGAGCGGAGAGGAGAGAGTCCAGAAACAAACTACAAAGTAAGAGAAGAGGAAATCGCAATCAAAGCACAAATTGAAGAGGGAATTCAACTCCGTTGGTGGAAGCCGTCGGAAAACCAGTTTTCTCTTATTCTTTCTATTTTTCTTGCTCTACTTTCATGGATACTTTCAATATGGATGTAATGGATGTTGTGATCATGTCTTTGAACTAAACCTCCATTAGATGGATAGTTAGGATCAATTGAACTCTAAACTATATTGTCTTGGTTCTTTGCAATTCAGGAATGAATATTTGATATTATATATGATCGTGTGTGATTTACCTTTGCATGTGTGGTTTTAATGCTTTTTACAAGATTAGATACCTTGTAAGATGATTTAATTGCTTGATTTATCCTTGAAAGAGGAAAATCTCTGCTAGATCCATGTGCAGGGCATAGGTTTCCTCTTTGTTAAGGGGAGTTGTTTAACGGATAGGAATATACTGTTAAACCCTATGTAGTCATTAAACAAGTTATGAACTTATCAATTTCACTTTATTTAACGGCATGAGAACATAGCAATTAAATAGGGTGTAATTAGCTTTATATAGTGTTGGAAGACATACATAAAGATTATTGAACTTGAGCTAGTAAATCCATGCACAATCCAATGAACAAAAACCAAAGTGATATAGTTTAGATTCAAGGATTCCAAGCTATCCATTTGCCATCCCTGACTATTAAACCTGTTGCTAGTATTCCAGCAGTTCCGTGAACTCTACTCTTGTGGCGCCCCGAACCGGGATGCCTAGAAGCCTTACTCCGGGATCTTGTCAATTGGTAAGTGTGAATCAGGATTGGTAAGTCTGTTTAATTGCTTGATTTATCCTTAGAAGAGGAAAATCTCTGCTAGATCCATGTGCAGGGCATAGGTTTCCTCTTTGTTAAGGGGAGTTGTTTAACGAATAGGAATATACCGTTAAACCCTGTGTAGTCATTAAACAGGTTATGAACTTATCAATTTCACTTTATTTAAGGGCATGAGAACATAGCAATTAAATAGGGTGTAATTAGCTTTATATAGTGTTGGAAGACATATATAAAGATTATTGAACTTGAGCTAGTAAATCTATGCACAATCCAATGAACAAACCAAAGTTATATAGTTTAGATTCAAGGATTCCAAGCGATCCATCTGCCATCCCTAACTATTAAACCTGTTTCTAGTATTCCAGCAGTTCTGTGAACTCTACTCTTGTGGCGCCCCGAACCGGGATACCTAGAAGCCTTACTCCGGGATCTTGTCGATTGGTAAGTGTGAATCAGGATTTTTGCCCTGATCATGCGGTGGGTACTTAATTGGATCTTGTTCAAAAAAAAATTTCCTTTTTCTTTTATCACATAGAGAAACATAATTATCATCAAATTTCAATTATCATTGATAACATTCATACTTGTTTTTGTACAACACAGGTTATTTTAACCTGGTCATTTCATACATACATAATTTGAAAACTCCTTACCATATGTTCATTCATACCATATTACAGAACAGTATATCATAAAATTTTCTTCATACCTTCTTTTTCCTTTCCTTTCTAACCTGTGTTGTACCTGTCTATGGTTTGAAAAGCAAAACGTGAGTCAAAACTCAGTAAGCAAGCATTTTTCCATTTAAATGCATTTCTCCCGTTCGATAGTAGACACTGATCAAGTGATCTACTATCAATCAGTGGAAACCTTTTCATAAAACCTTTCATATTTCATACCAAAAATATATGCTCGAAAAACTTTATTTGTATGGACATATTTTATGTCCTAAAATATTTTTCATAAAACTTCCTTTCTCCAAGGACATTCTCATGTCCTTAAAACGTTTTCCATAAAACCTTTTCAAAACAAGCATATGCATCATGCATTACGTTTCTGTCCGTCTGGTAGGTGACACTTACCAAGTGATCACCCTTTCCTCCTTAGGAGAGAAACCATTTCAATTGATAACTCGCGAGCCAGGTAGTTATCTGTCTCCTTCTTCCATTTTAGGGAGGGCGCCGCCAGCATTTCGCCATTTGAAGCGACTTGGCCTCTGTAAAGGGGGCCCATCTTGCAACCACGTCGAGTCTGCATATCCTCTACAGTAGACCTAGTACATAACTCATGTGCACAATCCTTTCTCCCATTTCTTATGCTAGCATGCTTTTTATTAAACTCCACGAACCCTAGTCTGTGGCTTTTCCTTTTCAAAACTTGATGTTAGCATGTCATTCAAAATAGTACAGACCTCGGCCTGTATTTCCTTTTTTAACTTGAAAACCTGGCACAATCCAAGTTAACATGTTAATAAAAATATTTTGTAAGAATGACCAACCTTAAATAATTTTGAAAATATTTAAATAACATATTTCTAAATCATTTAAAATATTTAAAGAAAATATTTAAGAAATAGTAATTTCAAAATAGTGCTAGAATATTTTTTTAAATAATTTTTGAGTGGTAAAATAATTTCGAAAACATTTTAATATCTAAAGACCAAAGATTTTGCAAACACTTTTCTTCCCATTTCTAGGTTTTTCATGAACAAAGGATATACCAATGCATAATTCATTTTTTTATGGTATCATATTCTTTGTCCACATGACACATGAGTTACTTCTATATGAAGGTAAGCTTGTGTGATCCTTTGGTCATTACTTTAAAAATCTTCATTCAAATTGATTATCGGTTGGTCATCCTTAAATCCACTTGAAAATATTTTAATAAATCATTTTAAATTCATTCGATAAAACCAAATATTATTTGGAAATCAAAATTATCCTTTTCCATTATAATGCAACTATTCCCACATTTTTTTTATTTTCATAAGGATTTGCTTATGATAAAGCAATTCCCACATATCTCAATATTTTTCCTTACTTCCATATGGATTTGCTTATGATAAAAAAATTCTGACATATTCCATGGTTGCAATATAAAACATATAAAAAATCATTTTCAAAAAAAGTTTGCTTGCTTACCTTTACTTTGCTTTAATCTGGCTCCTTTATCCTTTCCTTTCATTTTCTTATACAAGTGAAAAGGATATACATACTTTATCATACATATGTTATATTCATTTATAACCTTATTTTCCTCCATAATTTCTTATAGAGGTTAACCTTAACAATACTTGGTCATTATTTCATTATATGGATTTTTATCCGTAAATCCTTAAAAATTTCATCCATACATCCTTATAAAAATAAATATCAATTTTTCCCAAAATTAGGCTGTTTACTGTTCATAGTTAGTATTCATATCACTGTTCACAATTATTGTAGCATATTACTGTTCACAGCGCGTTGGTTACTGTTCATAGATTCCAAAAATCGACATTTTTTCCAAAAATAAAAAATACCATGACATAGGTTATGTCTAGTATATCATGGGAAAATTCATGAATTATGAATTTATCATCAATAACTTGGCCAAATAAATAATTTTCTCCATATACAAAAATAACATAATTTCACTTAATCATAATCCTTAAATCTAAAAATCATGAGATTAATATATCCTCATTCCAACATCATAATTATCATAATCATTCATCTCAAATCATCATTTACCAATATTGGAACATTATTTACACATATCATATGCTATCTTCCCGAATGCTCTATCTTTGCTCTACATTTTTTATGTTTAGGCATAATTCCATTTGGGCATTATAACTATACTTATTTTCTCATGCTTAGGTATTATCTAAGCATGATTTTATCCTACTTAGCACCCAAAAGAAATTTGGGAAGAATCCCCTTACCTGAAGTAGAAAATCTTTTCTCCTACTTGCTCTTTCTCTCTTTAACCTTCTCTTTCTCTCTTAGAACGAATTTGGGGGTGGGAAATGTTGGTCCCGAGTTTATGGAAATTACCCAAGAGGGGAGGGGTGAATTGTGTATTTAAAAATTTAAAACTTTAATTAGAGATTTTACCTTGATTTAGTTTAAACACCTTTAATGAAACAAATAGAAAGTAATAAGATAATGAAAACGAAAATGAAAAACAGTAGACAAGATTTATCGTGGTTCGGGCAACCTTTCCCTTCTCCACTCTTCCGAGCTCATACTCCCTTGTGACTTCGGTTTCACTATGTATTCCGCGAATACAACTAGAGTCTCCGCTCTCTTCTAGATTCTAGCTCTAGGGGGCATAAACAACCAGAGCCTCCGCTCTCTTCTAGATTCTAGCTCTAGGGGGCGTGTATAACAAGCAACACAAGTAGGTGATGAGTTACACTCCAATCACAACCCTACTTGCTATATCTTAGTTTAAAATACCAAACTCAAACCAAGCACCAAAAATCAAATAACAAGATGTAATAGAAGAAATCTACACTTTACAGAATTGTGTCGCAAGTTTCAGCTCGAGGAAGAATTTGTAGAAGCAACAAATCGTATTGCTTTGAAGCAAACAGCAACTTTGAAGCTTGTTCTTCCTTTGAAAGTGTATAGATCACTCAATTGTAGAGAAAAGTGGATTGAAACTCTTAGTAGTACTTCTTTCCTCTTTTTCAGCTCTGTCTTGTATGTATCCACGTTTACTTGAGTGTCTATATATAGAGGAGGGAGAATTTTGAACATTATAGAGTTGGTTGGCGCGTAATAAATGTTCCAACGTTCAAAAATTCGAACGTTATGTCTCCAAGTCGCAGGTGGAGTCGACTTCGTGTGCGACTTCACCCAAGTCGCATGTTGGAGTCAACTTCGTGTGCGACTTCAGCTATTCTTCAGTTTCCAAGTCTATCTTCTGGGTCGACTTGGTTTGAGACTTGGCTTCAGGTCGATCTTGGAGTTGACTTGGGGTGCGACTTGGCTATTTCCTTGTGCTAATTCAGTTTTGATATTTGTTGAAGTGTCTCTTGCTTGCTTTAAACTTGAATTAGTCTTCATATACTCAAGTTTGAGAAACTTGAGTTGTCTTCATCTTTTATTTGACTCAAGTCTATCTTGAAGTGGACTTGTGCTTTGACTTGAGCTTGAAAAACTGTCTTATCATGTTGAAGTTGATGCTAGAGTCAACTTTGCCTGCGAGTTCACCCAAGTCGCATGTGGAGTCGACTTCGGTTGCGACTTCAAAAAGTTTCGCTGCCCAATTTTAACTCTGAAAGGAAGATGCTACTTCAAGTCGATTCTGGGGTCGACTTTATCTGCGACTTGGCCTCAAATCGCAAGTGGAGTCGACTTCATCTGCGACTTCGGTTGTTCAACTTTCCAAAATCAACGCTGGAGGGAAAATGTTGCTTCAAGTCGATCATTGGGATCGACTTCATCTGCAACTTGTCCTCAAGTCGCAAGTGGAGTCGACTTCATCTGCGACTTCAGCTTTTCTGTTCTCCAAAATCAACGCTGGAAGAAGAATGTTCTTTGAAGTCGAAGATGGAGTCGACTTGAGAGATTGACTTCGCCTAAGTCGATGTCTGAGTCGACTTGAGTTGATACTTGACTTGTTCTGTTTTGTATATACCCTTTTACAGCTTTGAACATTTGCACAATACATATTAGTAGCTTAGATTTACTCAAATTGTGTTGTTTTAATCATCAAAACACATGGTTTGGGTATTTTCATTCAATTTCAATAATTGTTTCCAACAGGAAAGGCTTGAATTTCTGAATGCTTGAGCTGGAATGGGAGTGCCTTTGGACGTCCACCCCTTGGCTCCTTTTATAGGCATGCATTTTTTAAATATTTGCATTTTACCCCATTGCTCTAGGTATTAAATTCTAAATACCTTTTTTTTAATTTCCATAAAAATGTGTTGAGCCTTGTGCAGCCCCCCTAGATACTATTCATGCCCCCCATGGCAGCCCTATTTTTTATGATTTTTGATTTATTAAAATTAATTATTTTAAGCTAATTCAATCTCAACCATTGATTTTTGATGAGGATTAATTTGGGCCATTGGATTTTGGTCAAAAGGCTCTCCCTAGCTACTATTCATGCCCCCTATGGCAGCCCTATTTTTTTGTTTTAAATTATTTAAACTTAATAAAATGTCAAAGGAAATTAATGAAAAAGATAAGCTTCCTTTTTAATCTCCAATTGACGTTTCATCTTGACCATTGATTTATGATTTTCATCACATCTTATACCATTCATCATATTCATCATGGATTTTTAACCATCGATAAAAAATTTCATCTAAATCCGACGTCCGGATTGCAAATTATGCATTTTTCTTCAATTTTTCACTAAAATCCAGAATTCCATTAAAATATCAAAAAGTATTGTTATTTCGTCTTGTAGTGATTAAATCTTCTTTTTCGTCATTTTTTGATTAGGTTAATCCAAGTGATTAACCCTTAATCACGTGTCTTAATCTCTAAGTTGCTATTCACATGGGTTAAACCCTTAATTGCACTATTTTAGCCTGTAATACACACAGTGGCAAATATAACATATTTCATGAATTTTATTTGTCATAAAAATCAGTACAAGAATCTAGGGTTTACAACCCTAGGTTTACATATGTTATTCTAGGATTGCGGGTTTCATAATCCTCTCACCCTTACAAAATGTTTCATCCCGAAACCTTTACAACCCATCACACTTCCGTTGCGCCTTTCACATACAGGGGGTTTTACATAGAGACGCTATTCATTCCTTCTACTAACAGTGCAGGAGTAGTTGATATGGAAATCATATGATGTCATCATTAATTAATTCATCATCCATACCTGCAACTTCTTCCGCTCCTTGTTCTTGTGACTCTTCGTGAGTCAACGCATACATCCGCACTGGGTTAGTAGAGGTACCCTGTTGGTTAGCAGTCATATTCCTTTGCTGGGCAGATCTCCCTTGACCTCTTGCTTCTTGTGCTTTGTTCGGACATTTGGTGGCAACGTGTCCTACTTGTTCACAAATTAAGCACTTTAATAATTTTGCCTCAGCACTTCTGCAGTTCTTTGCTATATAACCAGTCTGGCAACACCTATAACATTTATTAGAACCTTTTAAACATTTGCCAAAATGATACCTTTTACAATTTCTACATATTGGAGCACCTACTGGGATGGAGTTTGACTTCATTATTCTTGTCACTGTCTTCTTGCTCCTTTTTTTCCCATATTATGCTCCTAGGTGTCAAAATTAAACTGCTCTTGTTCTTCTTAGGTTCTTAATGTTTTTAATTCTAAGGCTCTTGCACTTTCTATGTTTGAGGCATAATCTCTAATCAAATGAGGTGCAAGGCCTTCTCTTAAACATGACTTCAACCCTTATTGAAACCTTTGTGCCTTGTTTTCAGGCACATTCGGTATCCATGGAACAAATCTTACCAGGGCATTAAATTTTGTAGCATATTCCGTAACAGTCATCGCACCTTGACATAATTGTTCGAACTCAATCACCTTTTGACTTTAGAGACCTGCTGGAAGGTACTCCTTATTAAATTCTTCATAAAATTTTGTCACGTCACCTCTTCCAGGTGTGGCATAGTAACTAGTAGAGTCTCCCACCATTCATAGGCGTCCCCAACCAATAAGTGGGTGGCGCACAATAACTTCTATTGATCATTGCATGGGGAGATTCTAAATAACTTCTTAATCTCAATTATCCATTGCTTGGCTTTAATAGGGTCTCGTTCGCCTGCAAACTTAGGGGGTGCTGTGCTAGGAAAGCATTGATAGCCCTTCTATCAGCTTCTAATAGGTTATCTTCCATTCCTATTATAGGGGTAGGGTTGACCAATGGGTCGATCTTTACCCTATCCTTGTTTCCTAGCTGGGCACGTTGATGTTCCTCCCATAATCCTTGGATCATGCCCATGGCTTGTGTTGTCCATGCTACATTGCTTTCTCTACAGCTGCAGCTACCATTTGCTCTATTTGTTTTTCTTGGTTAGATCCTTTTTCTATATGGGGTTCAGGACTAACCTCTTCTCGTAGCTGACGAGTCCTTGAACCTGATTGTTCCTCCTACCTTGGTCGCTTAGACCTATTACTGGTCTCCCCTTTTTCCTATTGACTACAGGTTCATCATTTGCGACCGTCTTTCCTTTGTTTAGCCTAGCTCTTCCTCTGGTGATAGACATCTTTCTATATTATTCAAAAATCATATTAGCAATAATTCATAAGGTAATATAAATCACTAATCGTATATACTTATCATACAAGTGTAAAATATTTTCACTGTATTTAAAACAACCTATATTCATTTATCATTTTAAAAGTCAAAAGAGACTTTCGATATCTTCCTCTATCCTTTTCTTATCACATATACTCTACTTAGCTAGTACTAGACCAACCAAGTCATCTTTACTTTTCTTCTTTCCACTCCTATTTATCAATCCTAATTTTGATATCAACTTTGTGATATCAAATCTTTTCTTTCCATGCCATTACCAATCTTTGCTCTGATACCAACTTCTGTGGTGCCCCGAACTGGGGTGCCTAGAAGCCTTACTCCGAGATCTTGTCAATTTGTAAGTGTGAATCAGGATTGTTGCCCTGATCACGCAGCGGGTACTTAATTAGATCTTGTTCAAAAAATCTTTTCCTTTTTCTTTTATCACATAGAGACACATACTTATCATCAAATTTCAATTATCATTGATAACATACATACTTGTTTTTGTACAATACAGATTATTTTAACCTTGTCATTACATACATACATAATTTGAAAACTCCTTACCATATGTTCATTCATACCATATTACAGATCAGTATATTACAAATATTTCTTCATACCTTCTTTTTTACTTTCCATCCTGGCCTATGCTGTATCTGTCTATGGTTTGAAAAGCAAAACGTGAATCGAAACTCAGTAAGCAAGCATTTTTCCATTTAAATGCATTTCTCCCGTTCAAAAGTAGACATTGATCAAGTGATCTACTATCAATCAGTGGAAACCTTTTCATAAAACCTTTCATATTTCATACCAAAAACATATGCTTGTAAAACTTTACCTATATGGACATATTTTATGTCCTAAAATATTTTTCATAAAACTTCCTTTCTCCAAGGACATTCTCATGTCCTTAAAACGTTTTCCATAAAACCTTTTCAAAACAAGCATATGCATCATGCATTACGTTTTTGTCCGTCTGGTAGGTGACACTTACCAAGTAATCACCCTTCTTCCTTAGGAGAGAAACAATTTCAATTGATAACTCGAAAGCCAGGTAGTTATCCGTGTCCTTCTCCCATTTCAGAAAGGGCGCCGCCGGCATTTCACCTTTTGAAGCAACTTGGCCTATGTAGAAGGGGCCCATCTTGCAACCGCGTCCAGTCTGCATATCCTCTACAGTAGACCTAGTACATAACTCATGTGCACAATCCTTTCTCCCATTTCTTATGCTAGCATGTTTTTTATAAAACTCCACGGACCCTAGTCTGTGGCTTTTCCTTTTCAAAACTTGATGCTAGCATGTTATTCAAAATAATACAGACCTCGGCCTGTATTTCCTTTTCTAACTTGAAAACCTGGCACAATCCAAGTTAACAAGTTAATAAAAATATTTTGTAAGAATGACCAACCTTAAATAATTTTGAAAACATTTAAATAACATATTTATAAATCATTTAAAATATTTAAAAGAAATATTTAAGAAATAGTAATTTCAAAATAGTGCTAGAATGTTTTTTTAAATAATTTTTGAGTGGTAAAATAATTTCGAAAACATTTTAATATCTAAAGACCAAAGATTTTGCAAACACTTTTCTTCCCGTTTCTGGGTTTTTCATGAACAAAGGATATACCAATGCATAATTCATTTTTTTATGTTATCATATTCTTTGTCCACATGACACATGAGTTACTTCTATATGAAGGTAAGCTTGTGTGATCCTTTGGTCATTACTTTAAAAATCTTCATTCAAATTGATTATCGGTTGGTCTTCCTTAAATCCACTTGAAAACATTTTAATAAATCATTTTAAATTCATTCGATAAAACCAAATATTATTTGGAAATCAAAATTATCCTTTTCCATTATAATGCAACCATTCCCACATTTTTTTCTTATTTTCATAAGGATTTGCTTATGATAAAGCAATTCCCACATATCTCAACATTTTTTCTTACTTCCATATAGATTTGCTTATGATAAAGCAATTCTGACATATTCTATGGTTGCAATATAAAACATATAAAAAATCATTTTCAAAAAAAGTTTGCTTGCTTACCTTTACTTTGCTTTAATCTGGCTCCTTTATCCTTTCCTTTCCTTTTTCTATACAAGTGAAAATGATATATATACTTTATCATACACATGTTATATTCATTTATAACCTTATTTTCCTCCATAATTTCTTATAGGGGTTAACCTTAAAAATACTTGGTCATTATTTCATTATATGAATTTTTATCCATAAATCCTTAAAAATTTCATCCATACATCCTTATAAAAATAAATATCAATTTTTCCCAAAATTAGGGTGTTTACTGTTCATAGTTAGTATTCATATCACTGTTCACAATTACTATAGCATATAACTGTTCACAGCGTGTTGGTTACTGTTCATAGGTTCCAAAAATCGACATTTTTTCCAATAATAAAAATACCATGACATAGGTTATGTCTAGTATATCATGGGAAAATTCATGAATTATGAATTTATCATCAATAACTTGGCCAAATAAATCATTTTCTCCATATACAAAAATCAACATAATTTCACTTAATCATAATCCTTAAATCTAAAAATCATGAGATTAATATATCCTCATTCTAACATCATAGTTATCATAATCATTCATCTCAAATCATCATTTACCAATATTGGAACATTATTTACACATATCATATGCTATCTTCCCGAATGCTTTATCTTTGCTCTAAATTTTTTATGTTTAGGCATAATTCCATTTGGGCATTATAACTATACTTATTTTCTCATTCTTAGGTATTATCTAAGCATGATTTTATCCTACTTAGCACCCAAAATAAATTTGGGAAGAATCCCCTTACCTGAAGTAGAAAATCTTTTCTCCTACTTGCTCTTTCTCTCTTTAACCTTCTCTTTCTCTCTTAGAAAGAATTTGGGGGTGGGAAAGGCTTGAAGTTCTCAATGCTTGAGCTGGAATGGGAGTGCCTTTGGACGTCCACCCCTTGGCCACTTTTATAGTTATGCATTTTTCAAATATTTGCATTTTACCCCATTGCTTGAGGTATTAAATTCTAAATACCTTTTTTAAATTTCCATAAAAATGTGTTAAACCTTGTGCAGCCCCCCTAGATACTGTTCATGCCCCCCTATGGCAGCCCTATTTTTTATGATTTTTGATTTATTAAAATTAATTATTTTAAGCTAATTCAATCTCGACCATTGATTTTTGATGGGGATTAATTAGGGTCATTGGATTTTGGTCAAAAGGCTCCCCCTAGATACTGTTCATGCCTCCCTATGGCAGCCCTATTTTTTATTTTTAATTATTTAAATTTAATAAAAAGTCAAAGGAAATTAATGAAAAAGATAAGCTTCCTTTTTAATCTCCAATTGACGTTTCATCTTGACCCTTGATTTGTGATTTCATCACATCTTATACCATTCATCATATTCATCATGGATTTTTAACCATCCATAAAAAAATTCATCTAAATCCGACGTTCGGATTGCAAATTATGAATTTTTCTTCAATTTTTCACTAAAATTTGGAATTCAATTAAAATATCAAAAAATATTGTTATTTCGTCTTGTAGTGATTAAATCTCCTTTTTCATCATTTTATGATTAGGTTAATCCAATTGATTAACCCTTAATCACGTGTCTTAATCCCTAGGTTACTATTCACGTGAGTTAAACCCTTAATTGCACTATTTTAACATCTAATACACACAGTGGCAAATATAGCATATTTCATGAATCTTATTTTTCATAAAAATCAGTACAAGAATCTAGGGTTTACAACCCTAGGTTTACATGTGTTATTCTAGGATTGAGGGTTTCACAACTCTGATTTCCTATTGTAGTTGTTAGCTTTATTTTAAATCCGTGAACTTAGAACTTTCTACCCATCGAAAGCAATTTAATTAATTAATAATTTCAGTTAACAATTCCTCGTGGGAACGATACTTTACTCACTCTTTATTACTTGACATGGCACGATACTTGCGTAAATAGCGAGCATTTTAATTGACATATACGCAACTCGTCAAGTTTTTGGCGCCGTTTTCGGGTAACTTATTTAGCCAATTATTTTTAGTTTTATTGCTTTCTTGTATAATTTTTTAAAATAGTTTATTTTCGTAATTTCTTTTAGCTTAGAATTTTTCCGCTAGTTCAATTGAATTGGTTTTTGCAGATTAATCTCATATTGTAGAGCCAGAAAGGAGATTGTTATTCCTTTTGATCTGGAACCCGAATGAACTTATCTGAGAAGGCGTTGAAAAAGCAGGGAGGCTAGGAACCAACAGATAATATGGAGCGCATTGAGAACCAGGATGAGAACATTCACGCAAACCAACAGAGGAACCAAAGGATTGAGATTCCAAATCATCCACCTCAAGATGATTTGGACCAACCCATTTGGGATCTCATTGCGCTGGGACAGAATGCAGTTCAAACTAGCATTGCTCCTCCTCCTATCGACACCAACAACTTTGAGATCAAACCGGTGATTTTCTAGATGCTCCAATCCATTGGGCAGTTTGGAAGGCTAGCATCTAAAGACCCACACCGCCATCTGCAGAATTTCCTACAGATCATGAACACGTTCAAGCAGAACGGAGTCTCCGACGAGGCAATGTGGCTTCGGACTTTTCCATTTTCTTTGCGTGATAGAGCTTCAGAGTGGTTGGACTCTTTGCCCCTGAACTCTGTCAACATATGGAACGACTTGGCTCAGAAATTCCTGGAGAAATATTTTTCGCCTGCCAAGTTAACCAGGCTGAGGATGGACATAGTCTCGTTCAAGCAACACAGAGAGGAGACCTTATCAGAGGCGTGGGATCTCTTCAAAGACCTGCTCCGAAAATGCCCGCATCATGGAATTCAGCCGTGGGTTCAAATACAAATTTTCTATAACGGTCTCCAGGATTCCACTTGTCACATGGTGGATTCTTCGTCAAATGGTTCTCTGCTAAGGAAAAGTTATCGAGAATCATACGCCCTACTTGAAAACATGGTGACCAATACTTATCAACTGCCATCTGACGGGAGCTGAAGTGGGGGTCTACTGCAACTGGACGCAGTTTCATCAATAAAATCCCACATCGACGCTTTATCCTAGCAGATTCAAAACTTGTCCAGGCCATCCAATGTCAGTGCGCTAGGGGCGTCTACACCAGAACAGCCGACAACAGCAGATATTTGTACGTGGTGTGGCGAATTCAGCCATCCCAGTGATAAATGTGCCTCCAATTCGGAGTCCATTAATTACATGGAAAATTTCCAGAGAAATCCAGCAAATCAGTATGGAAACAACTACAACCCAAGCTAGAGAAATCATCCAAACTTCTCATGGAACAACAAGACGAGGCCGAATCAGCCGCCTGGATTCTCGCAGCAGCCCTCGTATGCAATTCAATCCACCACCGCGAGAAGAGAAGAAATCTAATTTGGAAAACCTCTTTATGCAATTCATGCAATCCCAGATCATGATGAACAGGAACTTGGAAGCTAAGATTGGCCAACTGGCCTTAGCCCTGAATAACCGACCTCAAGGTTCTTTGCCGAACGACACTGAGCAAAACCCAAAAGGAAAGGCAAAGAACAGGTTCAAGTAGTCATATTATGTAGTGGGAAGCAGTACCCAATGCAATTCCACCGGAATCGGTAACTGAACCCACTGATCCTTTGATTCAGCAGTCACAGGAGCCAGAAGAACCAAACATTACTCAGAAGCAACCGGACGCTGAAATCGCCACAAACAAAAGGCCACCTCCTCCATTCCCTCAGAGATTCACAAAGACTAAAAAGGAGGGCCAATTCAAGAAATTTCTAGAGGTATTGAAGCAGCTACACATCAATATGCCTCTCGTCAAAGCCTTGGATAGATGCCTAGCTACGCTAAATTTATGAAAGATGTACTATCAAAGAAAAGGCGATTGACGGAATTCGAAACGGTGACATTAATAGAAGAAACCAGTGCTAAGGTGCAAAGGAAGCTGCCTCTTAAGCTCAAGGACCTAGGGAGTTTCACTATCCCATGTACAATTGGAAACCAATACTTCGGGAGCGCCCTATGTGACTTAGGAGCCAGCATTAATCTCATGCCCAAGTCGATTTTTAGAAAATTGGGCCTCGGGGAAGCCCAACCTATGATAATGACACTGCAACTGGCGGATCGATCTATTATGTATCCGGAAGGTATTATTGAGGATGTTCTTGTCAAGGTGGACAAGTTTATTTTTCCTGCAGATTTTATTATCCTGGAATATGAAGAAGATCGAGATGTGCCAATTATTTTAGGTCGACCTTTCCTCGCAATGGGCAACACAATAATCAATGTACGAGCCAGAGAATTAACCATGCAGGTGCAAAATGAAAAAGTCACGTTCAATGTGCTCAAGGTAATACAGAGCCCAACTGATTCTGAGGATTGCTTAATGATTGATATGGTCAACTCAAAGGTTCAAAAGTTTTTCTCGACTGGTATTGAGAAGGACCTAAAGAAGATTGAAAATAAGGACCGCAAGTTATCTGCTTATACTAAAGACCGACTCACTGATCATATCGGGCTCGAATGATTGACTGAGTCGATGGAAAGCCAGGACATGGAAGATAAAGTCAATGATGGAATAGAAGGAGATACAATTGAGAAAACTGGACATCTTCATATCCAAATGCCCCTATTCCACTTGCCGGAAAGTCAAACTTGGCATGACTCAATGAACCAATGGGCTAAGATTAGATCTGAGCCTCCATATTGCAGTCTGAATGGCAGAGAGTTTGAGGTGGTGAAATGGAAAGAAGATTTAATAGCAGGAACGTTGGGCTGAGGACGTTAAGCTTAGCGCTGAATGGGAGGCAACCCAATGCTTAGTTTCATTTCGATTTGTGTTTTTGTTTTGGGTTTTAATTTTTTTTATTTTTTAGGAAAATAATTTGGAGCATAAATTCACAAGGATCATGCTTGGAAATAGCCAGGAGAAAATTTTCAAAAAATTTGATGAAAGGCTTCGGCGCCTAGGCGCCGCATGGAGGCACCCCGGTGCCGGGTAGTAGACAGCGTGACCCGGACGCCTTATAAAGCTTGGGGTTAGGGTTCTAAACCCTAAACCCTATGCCTCGGCGCCGAAAAACCCTCCTTCTCATCCCCAATCAATCTCCCATTGATTCCAAGCTATTTCAACTCCAATTAAACGTCATTTCACCAAGAAATCATCCATCCATTCCATCCATTCTAACCATTCCATTTTCTTCCCCTTTCTCCTTTGCTTAGATCCACTCGAATCCATCCAAAAATCCATTTTTCCAACACCAAATCCTAAGCAATACCCCCACATTTGGGTCCCCATCATTTTCCCCAACCATCATCATCTTCTTCGTCCGGTGATGGAAACTCGCTGTCAGCAGATCGAGGCCTAGGCGCCGCTACCTCTCACCCTGACGCCAGTGCAGAAACGGAAGAATTGCAATTTTTCAAACGACAAGATCCTGGGGGTAAACTTTCTGTTCTTAGGTGAATTTCAAGTAGTTTGCTAGTGTTGGGTGATTATTTGAGTAGAGAATTGGATTGGATTGGTTGAATTGTGTGGATTGGATGGCGGATTGGAGGATGGTTTGGCTTGCTTAGCTTGGTGACTTTTGGCTTGTTGATTGCTTGTGGATGCTTTTGGGTGCATTGATTGGTAAATGTGAATCAGGATTGTTGCCCTAATCATGCGGCGGGTTCTTTATTTGAACTCGTCCAAAATTTCTTTCTTTTCAATTTATTCATTAATTGCTTCTTTACAATCAACATCATACATCATACAAGCGGCAATACACTTGTAATACTTTTCATGTTTCATTTATTATATCTCATCATGATTTTCTACAATAACATTTACATTTCATACATACATCCATACAAGCATTCGATCTATAGAAATTATAATTCTACATAAGTTCACATATACTTCAACATACCTTGGATCTTTAACCAGGTTATCACATTCCATTCTTTATAGCCCGCATGGCTACCATCACGAACCTTTCCTTTATTGCTTAAATTTGCATCCTCTCGAGTTTCCCGGTACCTATCTACGGTTTGGGAAAACAAAACGTGAGTGACAACTCAATAAGCAAGCATTTATGTTTTAAGGGAAATGCTTCCTTTAAAACCTTTTTCTTAAACATCTTGAACATCTTTTTATTTGAGGACATATATATATGTCCTAAAACATTATCATAAAATCCTTGTTCATAAGGACAGTTCCATGTCCTTGAACATTTTTCATAAAAATTATTCTTAAAATCATTTACAAGCCACGTGTGAGCTTGTTAAGGCAAAAACTTATACGTTTTACCCTCTTTAATTAATTTCCTTTAGTCTTATATGAACATTTCTAATGTTCAAAGACATTTACATAAAATGATCTTTCATTAGTGGACATTTTACGTCCAAAACATTTTTCCTCATAACTCCTTTTTAGAAAAGGACATTATCATGTCCTAAAAACATCATACCCATAAGCCTTTCTCGGTAAAAGACATTTCTATGTCCAAGAATATTTTTCATCTTAAATTCCTTTAGCCAAGAGACATTTGATGTCTCAAAATATTTTTGACATATCGTTCTTTGGCAATGGACATTCATATGTCCTAAACACTTTTCCATTTAAGCCTTTTTGAAATGGACATTCTCATGTCTAGAACCAAGTTTGACATAAATCTTTTTCATAATCCCCATCTTGGGGCTTGTTTATAGCAAACAAGACAATTAAAATACATAAACCATTTTCATAAATGCATTTGCATAAAAACGTTTCCTTTCATCCTTATTATTTACACTTTTATGTAAAACACCCTATTTTTAGGGTAACCATGTCATAAAAATCTCTTTAAGATAACTTTTATAAAAATATGATTTCATGTCCCAATATTTGGGCTTTTCAAAAGTAAAATATAAGCAAATGCATTTCTCTCCATCCAGTAGTGACACTTAGCAAGTGATCACTCTACCTTTTGGAAGAGAATTCTTAACAGTACACTAACCAGGCGGCTGTTTTCTTTATCCTGCTCTCATCTCCGGGAAGGCGCCGCTGGCCTCCTGCCATCCCTTAGCGACTTTGCCATATGTAGAGTGGGCCCCGGCCATCCCGACCGTGCTCTACAACCGGCCTATTCCTTGTACTGGTGCACCATACATTATCCTGACGGACCGTAGTCCGTTTTGTTTAAAGAACCACAGACCGCAGCCAGTGTTCTTTTAACTGGGATCACAGACCGCAGTCTGCATCCATACTCGAAAAACATTATAGACCGGAGTCCGTTTCAACTTGTAAAGCGAGCGCACCCACTTTAAACAAATTGTCATTTGAAATCCAATTTTAGGATGACCTTCCTTAAATTCTTTTAGAATCATTTTGAGTAAAACATTTTGATAAACATTTGAAATGTTTGAGAAACGATACATCTTAAAAAACCCTTATAATAAAAGAAATTCAAAACTTTTGGATTTCCAAAAGTAAACCATATATTTCTCTAATATTTTCTTAGTTTCCATTTCAGGGCCTTTTGCTTACAAAAGTTGTGCAATTATACCATTCCCTTCTCCACAACCTAAAAAGTATATTATTGTCCACATATCTATTATACTATTGTTTACATAAAGGGGATTTGCATAGTCTTTTGCATGCCATTTAGCAACCTGAAATTAAACCATTTTATGAAATCACTTATTAGGTTGTTCATCTTTAAATCTCTTTCAACAATATTCGTATAAACATTTTTGAAAATATTTTCATCATAGATTTCCTTATCTAAAGGAAATCAAAACTTTTCGAATATCATTTCAAAACATACGGACTAGTCTAAAATATTATTTATAATTAAATATCTTGACATAGAAAATTAATCTTTCTCTTTTATAATCTTAATCATTTATTGTAAAACATCATAAGAGAAATTCAAAAGTTAGTTACATTTGTTGTTTTGTGAAAAAGGGCAAAGTTCTCTTTTTCTTATAAAATACTTTTGAAATAACATCATAAAAACTTACTTACTTAAAAGAAAATTTCTTAAAAATATTGACATAAAACATAAAATCCTTTACAATTATATTCATGGAGAACTTGCTTACTCATAAGCAATTTGTCAAATCCATTAACATAAAGCATTCCTAACATTGGCAACACTCAAGATAAATTATTTATCTTAAACAGTGTTGCTTACTTCCTATGAAGCAGACTTTAAAGCTTTTCATTAAAGCCATCATTTTCCAAAACTTGTGCTTACCCACTTGTAAAACATTCATAAAAACATCGGCATATCATCATTCATCACATAAGGAAATATCAGTAATTTGAAAAGTTCGCTCGCTTACCTTTTCACCCTTAGCTTCCCAAGTTAGCTCTCTTTTTGCTTTTTCCTATACATACAATTGACATAGTATTCATAACACTTTCATTGGCTTGCATAATCCTAATTTTCCAACTCATAATTCATTTCATGCATTAACTGCTTGAATTTCAAGTGGGTTTTCGCGTAGCATATAATCATGTCTTTCGTCATTTGATGCATATCATTCCGTACCCCATGTGTAGGGTATTACTTCATACACCTAACAAAGATTCATACATCATTACATGAGATCTCATACCTCTCATTTATTATTTTTCATTCATTTTTCAAGTTTCATAATTTGACGTTCGTTTTAAACATACATTCGACGTGTTAAACCTCATATATTAATCTTAAAATTTAAGATTAACATTACTCAACCATTCCGCAACTTATTCATCTCTTTTTACCATAATTCCGTGCATTTCTGCATTTTAACACTTCACATAATCCATTTATCATTTTTAACATCAAAACATGGAAATCGGGTCTTATACGTAACCCTAAGTTCCATCCTTTCTAAAACTCACCTTTAATAGATTAAATCCTCATAATCACTTATGATACTTGTTTATATCCCATTATAATTTAAATTCCATCCCAAAAATCTGGAATTTAATATTTATCTTGATTTATTCCTTAAGCTGTCCATAATACTGAATTTAGTATGCCTGAATTCTCAAAATCTTGAATTAATATCAAATCAAGTATTTTTTATCTAGAATTTATACCATACCTCAATAACTACATTAATTAATCAAAATAAATATTTTTAGAATGAAATATTTATTATTTATATTTATTTTGGTATTTTTACTCTGATGGACATCAGCATCCCTTTTCAGACAGCTTGAATCACGTAAATTATGGAGTATATTTATACTCATCAAAATCTAATTGTTATTTTTTTAGTGTGATATTGAATATGTATTATACATAACGTAAAATTTTCATCCCAAAATTCCTTGTATACAAATTATTAAAAATCATTTGGTGCAGTTGATCCTGACACCCATTCAACCTTGTTCAGGTTGATTTTCTCGGATTTTTAATTTTCAACATGCTTATCCTTTCGAGCTGAAAATTTGAATATTCCTTAATCACCCTTCATGAGTCTTTCCACAATTTTTTATGATAAAATTCGTTCATTAACTATCTCTTTCCTATTTTCCTTTCCAGGTCCAGATTTACTACACATAAGTGTAGATTAAATGATATGGGTTGATTAATCCACAAATGAAAATTTATAAATAAAATTATATAATTAATATAATCATGAGTCATCATATAATCATGATTAAACATCAAAACAGCAACATCACATAGGATTTAAGAAAATTCCAGTTATGATTTTCAACCCAAAATCAAAGGGTATACTTACTTGGAATTGAATCAACTTGAACTCCATTTTTCCTAACTTGGTTCCTCTTCTTTCTTCCCATTTTTCCTTCTCTTTTTCCTCCTCTTTTCTCCCCCTCAAGCTGCTGGAAAATGGGGATGTGAAGGGCTGCTGGAAAATGGGTTTGCTCCTTAGCATTTTCTCTCTCCTCCCCCTTAAATCAAATGGATGTGTACTTGGGGCAAAAGCTAGATTTTCCAGCTTGTGGGCCCCACTTTTTACTTTATTTAAAGCATGATTAAGACATGCTTATCCCCTATTGCTTACATGGCAAAATTTGGTCCATTTAAATTAGCAAATTATTTTTAATAAATCCATTAAAATCCACATCATTAATGGACAAAATTTGTCCATATCCTGCAACGTCCCTTTGCAGCAGTCTTTTGCCATTTTTTTTCAACGAATTTTTACTTTAATTTATGGATAATTAACTACCCTAGGTAGTAGCCTAATTAGGGGACCATTTAGCTTATTAAAAAAATATAAAAAATCACATAATGCAGCTTAGCCGTCCACACCTTATGCTGTCCATTTAGTGTCCATGCCATTCATGTCCACATCAGCTGCCTCTTTTGCAATTCTTCCACAAAATTGCAGCTTTAATTTAATGTATAATTAATCACCCTACCTAGGAGCTAATTTAGGGTTCAAATTAGGTATTAAAAAAATAATTAAAAATCCCCAAATCTGTTTGGACGTTCACCACTTGACAGCCACATGTAGCTCTCCACTTTGGTGGGGTCCACTTATTATTGACTTTGTGGAACTTTCTTGCCACAAAATTCTTCCAAATAAATCCCATTAACTTCCCTTGTCATGTAGCTCACTTAATTACATATTTTGTAATTTTTGAAAAATAAAAAATATCATGTAAATAGCCCATTTGGACGTCCATTACATGCCACCTATTTCATGCTCCTTTGAGCTAATCCATTAGCCATTAAATTATGCCATTAATCACTTGATTTTATTATAGATTTTATTACCTTAAATAATTCATAAAATCCATGTGTCATTATCTCCTTTTGACACCTCATTTTTGCCACTAAAAATATAATTGATCACCTCTCTTTAACATAAACACAAGCTTACATTTTTTATGCACAAAAATCAATAATATACACCCATTTTTGTGCAACCGATATCCCATCATCATTAGCTTAATCCAAGCCTCTCATTGCATAGATCTCATAATTTTAACCGTTCGTTTCAAATTTCGTCTCAATCCGACTTTTCTAGCTCCAGTTATGATCATTTGAATCCATCTTTGAATGTTGACGGTGATGATCGATTTTCCACCTTAATTTCATCAATATTTTCATAATCCATATTTTCTATATAATTAAGAACAAAATTATGTGCTTACCTGTCAATTTTCATCTTAATCCGCCTTCCCGACGTCGAGTTTCTCATTTTCTAGCATTTGCTACCTTAACTCTATAATTAGCATCATAATCTCCATTAATTAAACCATACTATATGAGGTAATTATCCTCAATATATCAACATTCCTTAATTATCATTAAGCCTTTTTAATCACATTGACCCATATCGGCTTATATTGATCATTCATAATCACTTGCCCTAATTATAATAAATCATCAATATTGCAATTGGAAATCAATCATAGTTTCACTAAATTATACTTGATTCATATTTACATGCCTATTGCATATAAATAAACCTTACTTGGGTCTGGTTTCACAATCCTCTCCCCTTATAATAGGTTTCATCCTGAAACCTACTATATTTCATATATCGAGGGTAAGGTTCACATAATTTACTAACTTATCATCATTTCTAATATTTCATTGGTTTACTACGCTTCCACTGCGCTACTCTGTCTTAGTGACATTTTTAGTTTTGGTCCAATAGACCTATCATTTATCTCTATTGTCTCCTATTTCCTGTTCCCATATAAGCTTCTCATTACAATTGTTCTTTTTCTTTATGTCATTCATCTCTTATTCTTATGGGAGGCATACTATTATTCTTATTCTTATATAGAGAGAAATTGTAGAATTTCTCATCTTATCATAGGGTAAAATCTACGCTACCCATTCATTCATAAAAACCCACAGCAATCATTTTCACATATGATTCATATAATATAATACATTCATTCTATAATATAGAGCAAACGTTGCTCTCACATAAAGTTTCATACATGTCTTAACAAAAGACACTTTTGCTAAGCTATCCATTCCTTCTTTCCCATCTCATAATGTCTACAACTAGGTTATACCAGCGTAGACTACCTAATAGGAGTGCCGGTTATTAAACCAGTCAAAAATATTTTCTTTCTTATCTCCTTTTCTAGTTTCCATAAACCAGTAAGGGTCCTTATCATTTTTTTTAATCTCATTTCTTAGGAATATCGTAGAGAAATTATTTTTCTCGTACCTATCTTTCAATCACAACAGAATTGAAGAGAATATTCGTCAATCATTCTTTCCGTCATTTTTCTTCATTTATCTATCATTCCTTGCTATGATATACCAACTTTTGTGGTATCATATATGGAATCTTTTTTTTTTCTTCCATACTTGCTAACTAGACATGTTTTATTACATTTTTCTGCAGTAATTTGCAGAAATTTTCTATCAACTATAGTTATGGGTTGAGTTGACCTTTCCTATTCCTTTCTTTCCCTATACCAGGTTCCTTAATCTTTAGCGGCAAGTTATTCTTGCCTTAATTGTATATGTTCATTACCAACATGTGTTATATCCTGGTGTCCTATTGGAAGATATTTCTTATCAATTCCTCCAGATTACCTTCTTTGATTATGGCATAACAGCCATTAGGGTTTCCTAGCACTCATAAGCATTATCAATCAATGCTTGGATATTACATAAAATTACATGTTCAAAACTTGAACATATTCTTGATTTCAGTCATCCACTACTCAGCCTAAATATAGTTTGATTTTCCTGAGAACTTAGGTGGATACTGAGCTTAGAAAGGCTTTATTAACCTTTTCATTCATTTATATCTTTCTATTATCAACTCTTAAAAGTTTGGGTACTAGGTAAAAATTATTATCTGTACTAGTCCGTCATTTCTACCTTTTTTTAATTGGTCCTGTTGGACATTTTCCCAAGTGCCTTATACTATTTCTACTGTCTGGGCCGCTCAATCTCGAGTGGCCTACTGCAAAACTCCTTCTATAGTTGTGGTTATCTTTTCCTCCACTCATTCCTACCTGTGAGGTATTCTTATAGCGGTAACACCTCCAATCCTTTGACTCAGGATTTATATTTGCCCGTCATTGATGAGCCCTTGGACTCACTTATCGTCACTGCCCTTGGTCGTTTAGACTTGCTACTGGCTTCTTCTTTTTTCTCTGTTGACTCATACCTCCAACTGCCTTTCCCTTGTTTAAGAACTAAGGTGATAGGCATGTTGTAGAAAGCAACATATAAAATCATATTAATATAATCGTATCTTATCATAAAATCATGCATATCATACATATCCAATCATATAATCTAGAAAGATCAATGACCTTTCCTTTTTCATATAGCTTAGCATTTGAATGAAATCAAATGCATCTGTATTTTCATAATATCAAACATAATACATTCATAAAAAAAATCAAAAGGAAATTCCTTTCTTTTTCCTACCTTTCTCATTTCTATCTTTGCCTTTCATAGTGTAAGGTTGCTTTTTCTTACACATACAGATTATACCTACATAATCTGTCATTTTATCATAAACATAACTCTAGACCAACAATCACTTAGAAAGTTGGCACCTTGGTGCCTATCATATGACCACCAGGTGTCTTCCATATGTCCGCCATAGCGTCACACCTTAAACATATATATCATAGAGCACAGTCTGGTGCTATTCTTAGTGAGGGGTAATAGTCTTTAAATATGGGGGGTCTCTATTGTGGGGTTCTATTATTCAATCCATCATCCTATTTCCTCCTATCCTTCATCTTTTCTTAGATTCTCCTATCTCCTTTTTCATCTCATTTGACCACAACATTTTTCCTTCCTAAATCATCTATACCACAAAATATAACAACCAACTACATTTCCTTGAATAACCATATCTTTGTGTCATAATGACACACAATATAAGACAATACATATCGTATATGTCTTATAATCTCAATCTATCTCTTTTATTATTTTCCATTTTTCTCTATGTTTATCTATCAATCCTTGCTAAAATGTCATCCTTGTGATATCGAATCTTTTCTTACCATGCTTATTTACCAATCCATGCTCTGATACCAACTTCTATGGCACCCCAAACCGAGACGTCACTTCCTTACCTCAAGACCTTATTGATTAGTAAATGTGAATCAGGATTGTTGCCCTGATCAACTTGCGACTTGGGCGAAGTCGCAGACCAAGTCAACTCCAGTATCGACTTCAAGTGACACTTTCCTTCCAGAGTTGAAATTGGATGGCAAAGCTGCCAAAGTCTCGCATGAAGTCGACTCCACTTGCGACTTGGGTGAAGTCGCAGGCCAAGTCGACTCCAGCATCGACTTTAGGTTCATAGTGCAGATTTTCAAAAATCAAGTCGAAGAAAAAGTCAACTTCAAGATAGATTTCAGTCAAGTTGAAGACCAAGTCGACTTAAATATTCGACTTGGAGAAAGATACATAAATTCAACCAATCTAATCAATATATATATATTGATCTTGTTCATGCATACAAAGATTCAAGCTTTCTAAACATAAAGTTAAAGAACTTTTATACAAATGAACTCCAAGTATTGAAAATCAAAAGAAGAACACTTATGAAGAAGAAGTTAAGCAAGCAAGAGACATCTCAAGAAGGATTAAGCAGACTTGGCAAGAGAGAGAAGCCATGTCGTACCCGAAGTTGACTCCAAGATCGACTTGGAGCCAAGTCTCAGACCAAGTCGACCCAAAAGACAGACTTGGAAACTGAAACATAGCCAAAGTCGCACCCGAAGTCGACTCCAGCATGCGACTTGGGTGAAGTCGCACACGAAGTCGACTCCACCTGCGACTTGGAGAAATAACGTTCAAATTTTTCAACGTTGGAACATTTATTACACACCAACCACCTCTATAACGTTCAAAATTCCCCCTCCTCTATATATAGACACTCAAACAAACGTGGAAATGCACAAGTTAGAGCTGAAAAAGAAGAAAGAAGTGCTACTAAGAGTTTCAATCCATTTTCTCTATAATTGAGTGATCTATATACTTTCAAAGGAAGAACAAGCATCAAAGTTGTTGTTTGCTTCAACACTGAACGATTCGTCGCTTCTACGATTTCTTCCTTGAGCTAAAACTGCCTACACAAATCCGTAAAGTGTAGATTTCTTCTATTTCATCTTGTTATTTGATTTTGGTGCTTGGTTTGAGTTAGGTGTTTCAAACCAAGATATAGCAAGTAGGGTTGTGATTGGAGTGTAACTCATCACCTACTTGTGTTGCTTGTTGTACACGCCCCCTAGAGCTAGAATCTAGAAGAGAGCGAAGGCACTTGTTGTATATGCCCCCTAGAGCTAGAATCTAGAAGAGAGTGGAGACTCTAGTTGTATTCGCGGAATACATAGTGGAACCCAAGTCACAAGGGAGTGTGAGCTTGGAAGAGTGGAGTAGGGAAAGGTTGCCCGAACCACTATAAATCTTGTCTACTGTTTTTCATTTCCACTTTCATTATCTTATTGCTTTCTATCTGTTTCATTAAAGGGGTTTAAACTAAATCGGGGTAAAATCTCTAATTAAAGTTTTAAATTTTTAAATACCCAATTCACCCCTCCCCTCTTGGGTAATTGTCATCAACTCGGGACCAACAATATTTAGTAATTTACATAATACCCTACAAATTACCCCCTCTTGACACCTCAAATTTGTCTTTATGCATTAGATTATTTTATACATTTTTATCGTAAATGCTATTCACTTTTTGGTTTGAAAAATCAAAATCTCTAATCCCAATTTCGTGCAAGCTTAATCCCATAATTATTTTCTTGATCAAATCCTTCCATAACCTTGATTTCATAATTTTAACCATTCTTTTCAAATTTCACCTTAATCCGATCTTTCTAGCCCAAGTTATGATCATTTTAAGCTTTGAACGGTGATGATCAATTTTCGTCAAAATTTTTATATTCTAATTTTTCCATGAAATTACGCACAAAATTATGTGCTTCCCCCTCAATTTTCACCTTAATCCAACTTAAGGTCACCAAGTTATGAATTTTCTAATATTTTCTCAACTTGGTTTTTTAATTAACTTCCTAATCTCCATTAATCACTTTATGAGATTTAATTAGATTTTTCATGGCATGCTAGTATTGATTCATCTTCACTATGTTATTTTAATCATATCAAAGCACATTTTCTTTAATTGGTAAATTTAAACAATCATTCACACACAAATGATCTAACTACAAAAATCTTAAAAATTGCAAATACTTCAATTATGAATACATTATTCATACATAAATCATTCAATAGCATTTACATGAATTCTACTCAAATTAGGGTTTCACAGTCGGTGTCATATGGGAGCAGACGGAGGAGGTCTTGAACTGTCAGGCAATCATCGATGACCTCTCCTATCGTACCCTGCCCCGGGTTCGCACCGCCACAACACGGCCCCGGGCAGCTCCACCAGCGGGCCCCTCCTTGCAGCCACTAGCCACAGGCGAGCGGCTAACCAACCTAGAGAACTTCGTTGCTGCCCAAGCCAGGTACAAGCGTCAACATGACAGGGCGATGGAGGCCTACCTACGGCGGATTGCGGAGGATCGCCAGATCGACGTCTCCACCCTCCTGCCTTTCCCATCGACGCCACCGGAGGTCCGAGCCTACTTTGGACAACCATCCCAGCCAAACGACAATGAGGACGAGGACGCACTGAGTCTGATTCTTGAGGGAGTCCCGGTCCTTTCATTTTGTTTTTATTTTTTCTTTTCATTGTATTTCCTTTATTAGGTCATTCTAGGTCATCATGCATTGAGGACAATGCATCTCTCAAGTTTGGGAGGGAGGTGTATAATTCTCAACCATAGGTTAGTTTTTCATGTTTATTTTATGTTAGTTTTTCATGTTTTTTTTATTTGCATGTTATGTCAATTCCCAGCTAATGAAAGTTATCTTTGTTTCAATCCATCTTTTTATGAAAATGTGCAAGGTTGTGATTAATGTTGACTTGAAATTGAATTCATGAAAGAATGGGCAATTCAGATTAAGAACCAAGTATGAAAGTAAGTTGAAATTGACATGTGAAATGGTATTAGTTCACATAGATACCGGGACTTGGCATCAACAAATGGCAAGGTTCGTGTAAAAAAGCAAAGGACAGTCACAGTAATAATGCTTTAAAATTAATATTCTCCCTAGATACACTAAAATATGGTGAAGGGAGCCAAAAAAAACAAACAAATCTCCGGATATCCTGAAATATGATGAGAAAAATTTTTGCAATAAGTTTGGGGGGGAAAAGAATGTGCAGTTGGTAGAAATTGAATCCAGTGACTTATTACTATTTTCTGTAACCAGTTAATTCAGCTTGAACCTTGGTTTGCTTGTTTCCATTAATTTTCTAACCAATTTCCTAATCCAATGGGAGATTAACATGTTGAATTATGACCATGTATTAAGGAATTTTGGTACCCACATGTAACTTGGTTTGAAAATGAAAAGGCATGCCTTGTTTTGTATAATGGAGGATTTTTCAAGTCAGATTACTCGTAACCTTGTTGAATAGATAAATGGATTGATCAAAGCATAACAGGAAGGAAATGGAGTTGGCAGATGTTGGAAACATTTGTTGGAATCAATGGCAGAATAAGCAAAGTCTTTGTTTTGATGATTAATAATTAAATTTGAGTAAGTTTTGGCTACTAATATGTTTTGTGAAATGTTTAAAGGATATAAAAATGAAAAATATGAAGTCTGACAGGTCAAGTCAATTCCCAAGTTGACTCAAGCATCGACTTAGGTCAAGTCAATCCCCAAGTCGACTCTGGATGCGACTTCAAATGGAAAAAACCATCCAGCGCTGAATTTGGGCACAAGGACAGGCGAAGTCGCAGTCGAAGTCGACTCCACCTGCGACTTGGATGAAGTTGCAGACCCAAGTCGACTCCAGCATCGACTTCAAATGCAAGTTTATGGCAGTGCTGAATCTGAGGAGCAAATGTTGCCGAAGTCGCACACCAAGTCAACTCCATCTGCGACTTGGGTGAAGTCGCAGACCAAGTCGACTCCAGAATCAACTTCGACAAACCCAAAATCTCCAGCACTGAATTTGGGAATTCAGAAAGCGAAGTCGCATACCCAAGTAAACTTTGCATATGACTTGAATGAAGTTGGAACCCAAGTTGACCCAAACTTTCGACTTGGAACAAAATGAAGATAAATCAAGTCCAAGACAAGCTGATTTACATGAATAAATCATTCAAGATCAAGGAATACTCATTTGAACATTTCTACGAACTTCAAGATTCAAGTATTCCAACTTCAAGACATGAAGTTAGAAGATTTCAAGGAAAGATGATCATACTGAGTTACAAGTAAAAGAAATCAGTGGAAGAACAATTAATGTGAAGAAATTCAAGCAACCAAGGTCGTTTCCAAAGATTTCAAGTTCATCAAGCAAGTACAGAAAGTGAAGTTGCACCCGAAGTCGACTTCACCTGCGACTTGGGTCAAGTTCAGGACCAAGTCGACCTGAGGAGGAACTTGAGAAGCTTGCTGAAGACCAAAGTCGTACCCGAAGTCGATTCCAGTTTGCGACTTGGGTGAAGTCGCACCCGAAGTCAACTCCATCTACGACTTGGGTTGCAATGTTCGAAAAATTCGAACGTTGGCACATTAAATACGCTCCACGAACCCTCAAACGTTCAAATTTCTTTCACCATTATAAATGGACATTCAAATGAGCGTGAAAGCAAGAAGAAAGAGAAACTACTAAGATCAAAATTCTATCTTCTCCTAGCTTTGAGTGATCTATACAAGTTTTGAAGGAAGAATGAGCTTGAACTTGCTGCATGCTCCAACGCTGATCAAATCGTCTCTTCTACGAGTTCTTCCACGTGTTGTAACTTGCCTACATAATCTGCAAAGTGTAGATCTCTTTTCTTTACAATTTTTTATTTGGTTTTAATACTTTGTTTGATATTGATGTTTCAAACCAAGTGATAGCAAAGTAGCATGTGTGACTGGAGTGGGACTCGTCGCCTACTTGTGTCGTGAGTTGTTATGCCCCCTAGAGCTGGAATCTAGAAGAGAGCTGAGACTCTAGTTGTATTTGTGATATACATAGTGGAACCCAAGTCACAAGGGATGTGAGCTTGGAAGAGTAGAGCAGGGAAGGTTGTCCGAACCACTATAAAATTTTGCTCATTGCTGTGATTTATATTTATGTTTTGATTATCTTATTACTCACCATATTTTCCATTTGTTTCATTAAGGGGACTGAACTAAACCGGGGTAAATTTTCTGTTTAAATGAAAAAATTTAAATACCCAATTCACCCCTCCTCTTGGGTAATTGCCATAAACTCGAGACCAACAAGTGGTATCAGAGCAGGTCTTTGAGTTTAAACCAAAGTGATCTTTTGAAATAGCATCCCAATCAACTTCCACCCTTACTTTTGCCGAGGGCCAATCGTTCACTAGACCACCTCTATTTGATGGAACTAACTTCGGTTATTGGAAGTTGAGAATAAAATAATTGATCATGGCTACGGACATTGATTCTCGGATTGCTATCCAAGATGGCGTTGTGTTGCCTACCGATGAAAGAGGCTCCACATGGTCCGAGGAGGAAGTAAGAGTTGTTAAAAGCAACGCGAAAGCCATGAACTCCCTCTTTTGTGTATTAACGGCATCTCTGAATATGATAGAGTGTCATCATGCCAAACCGCTAAAGAGATATGGGATACAATGATATCCATTTATGAGGGAACTTCTCAAATCCAAAGGACGAGAAGAAATATTTTGATTGGAGAATTGGAAAGTTTTAAAATGCTAGAGACAGAAAATATTTCAGAAATATTTGCTAGATTTTCTAAAATTACTAACACCTTGAAAAGTCTAGGAAAAGCAATTTCTGAATCTGAGCAGGTGATAAAAATTCTAAGAGCGCTATTCGAATCATGGACTCCAAAGATTACAGCTATTGAGGAAGCAAAGGACCTCAATATACTACAGCTAGAAGATCTTATAAGCTCACTCATGTCACATGAGTTGATAAAAAGAAGAAATGAGGAGCAACATAAGGGCAAAAGAGCTATTGCCTTAAAAGCCGCATAAGATTCGGACAACTCCACCTCATCCTCACAAAAACGATGATGAGGAGATTTCCTTACTTACAAGATGATTCAGAAAGTTTGTAAGGAAAGGAAGGAATTTCAAAAGCTTTAAAGAAAGAAATTCCAAGGAGAAAAAGGAGGCAACGAAATGTTTTCGGTGTGGGGGTATGGGGCATATGCAAGCCCAATGCCCAATGCCCGAGGAAACCAAAGCAAAGGAGCGAAGAGAAAAGAAAGATCAAGGCGATAGCAGAAGATTTCAAAAGATCGAAGGAAGAGGCATGTATGTAAACGAGGAAGTATCCACAACGTGCAGTTCCTCAAGTGAAGAAAATGAGGCAGAAAACTATGCAAGGATTTGTTGCATGGAAAATTTGGAAGATTCCAATATATGTTTTGCAGCGACGAAAATTTTGGAGGAACAAACCACTTCAACAAACTGCACAAGTAACGAAGAGGTAACCTCCAAACAAAATTTTTTTTCTATTTTTTCTTCTACAAATGACTGCCTCAAATGTGCTGAATTAGAAGAACTTCAACAAGCCTATGATTCATTATATGAGGAAATAAAAAGATTAGGAAATAAGTTCACGATAAAGAAAAGACAATACAACACAGTAATTATTGTGAACGGAAAGCTAGCAGAAAAAGTTGATAATTTGACAAGCGAAAAAATATTTTTATAAATGAGTTAGAAAAACTCAAAAAGGAAAATGAATTATTAAATGAATCGCTTGCTAAGTTTTCTAATCCTGGAGAAAGTGTCAAAATGTTTTTGAAAATGACCACCCAAAGTTGTAAGAAAGGACTTGGGTATACCACATTTGAGCAGGGTGAAAATAGCAAATTTAATGCTCCAAGGACTTATAGAAACAAAGCAAAACCCATTCATGCTAAACCTAAGATGAATCATGTGGTTTGGATCAAAAGACCAACTAAGGAACCAACTACCAAATGGCTTCCCACTCCTAGACTCCCAGGAGCATGCAATTTTTGCAATAAGATAGGACACAAGGTATATCAATGCAAAATGAGAAAATTACAAAACCTTGGTGCAAAATTGGTTTGGATGACCAAGAGCATTAGATTTATGCCTTCAAAAGTAGATCAACGTAGATTTCAATGGATAACTAACCCAAATGGACCCATAAATTAGGTACCAAAAGGATAAGCTCCACTTCACTTTATTATTGCAGGTTTGTCTTAGAGCTGAGGCCAATAACATATGGTTTATGGATAGTGGCTACTCAAGACACATGACAGGAGAAAAAGGACTGTTCCATAAAATCAACTCGTGCAACGAAGGAACAATTGCTTTTGAAAATAATAAAAAAGGTAAAATCAAAGGCAAAGGAATTGTTTATGGAATTTCAAATGCATGTATTGAAGACATACTATTTGTTGAAGGACTCAAACACAACTTAATGAGTATTAGTTAATTATGTGATAAACGTTATAAAGTTATATTTGAATCCTCTATCTGCAATGTATTTGATGATGATCACATACTATTTAGTGGCAAAAGACATGGAAATGTATATTTGATTTACCTAGATGAACTTGAGGGAAAATGTCTAATAGCCATAAAAAATGATCCATGGATATGACATACAAGGCTTGGACATATAAATATATCAAATATTAAAATATTGTGGAAAAAGAGTCTAGTACAAGGGTTACCAAAGCTTAAATATGACAAGAATAAGATTTACAAGGCTTGTCAATTGTCCAAGCAACCCAAAATGCCATTTTCCAACAAAAAGGAAATTTCAACGACTAGGCCACTTGAATTATTGCATATGAATCTTTATGGGTCATCGTACATTTTAACTCTTGGTGGGAAAAAGTATGTTTTTGTAATTATTGATGATTTTTCAAGATTTACTTGGATTATACTTTTAGCTAGCAAAGATGAAGTATTTTCTATGTTTGTCACGTTTTCAAATTTGGTGCAAAATGAAAAACATAGTACAATTATTTCCATTAGAAGTGATCATGGTGGTGAATTTGAAAACAAACTATTCATAGAATTTTGCAATGAAAATGAATTCATCATACATTTTCTGCACTAAGAACTCCTCAACAAAATGGAGTTATTGAAAGAAAAAACCGGACAATACAAGAAATGGCTAGAACTATGCTAAATGAGAATAAATTATCCAAAAGATTTTGGGGTGAATCTATAAGTATAACTTGTCATGTATTAAACCGAGTTACCATTAGAGCAATATTGAAAAAGACCCCATATGAACTTTGGAATGGCAGAAAACCAAACATATCATATTTCCATACTTTTGGATGTACTTGCTATGTGTTAAACAATGGAAAAACTAATTTGGGTAAATTAGATGCTAAAAGTGACGAGGCAATTTTCCTTGGTTATTCATCAAATAGCAAAGCATATAAAATTTCAACAAAAGAAATCAAATAGTAGAGGAATCAGTACATGTTATTTTTGATGAATTTAACCAAACTCCAAGGAAGGAGGATGAATTAAGTGATGCAGATGATATATCAAAGAAAGATCAACATGAGCAACAAGAAACCGAGCCTAAGCAAGAAAATTTCACAGAGGAAAGGGTAAGTGAAGGTAACAATTCTTTCAAACCTCCAACTGATTTAAAATTCAAAAATGACCATCCAATTGAGAAAGTTATTGGCAATATCTATGAAGGAGTAAAGACTAGAAGGTCAAAACACAATATTTGTGAACAATATGCTTTTGTGTTAAAAATTGAACCAACAACTATTGATCAAGATCTTAATGATGAAAATTGGGATACCGCAATGCAAGAAAACCTAAATCAATTTGAAAGAAATAATATATGACATTTAGTTCCTAGACCCAAAGATAGCACTATTGTGCCGCTATGAACCGGGGTGCCTAGAGGCCTTACTCCGGGATCTTGTCGATTGGTAAACGTGACTCAAGATTGTTGCCCTGATCATGTGGCGGGACTGTTAATTGGATCTCATCCAATAATATTTTTCTTTCTTTTTCTTTCTTTTTCTTTTCTTTCATCACATAAACATATACTCATCATCATTCATAATGAACTTATCCATATCATCATAAATCATCAACTTCTCATATTATTCATAACTTCATAATTTCATACAACCTATGCCCTTTTTCATCATATCCCATTAGGGAATCTATTCATACAAAAATTTACTAACATTTGTAGATTTTCCTTTTCCTTTAGCAACACATGCCCTTCATCTTTTGGCTTTCCTTACACCTGTCTGAGGTTGGAAAAACAAAACATGAGTCGAAACTCAATAAGCAAGCATTTTTCTTTCATTTAAATGCATTTCTCTCTATTCAATAGAAGACACTTATCAAGTGATCAACTACCAATGGAATAGAAACTTTTTCGTAACCATTCTTGAAAATCAATCATGTAAACCATTCGAAAATGCATTTCTCTCCATTCGATAGAAGACACTTAGAAAGTGATCAACTATCAAATGCACAAAAACCTTTTCATAAACATTGGATGTGCAAATGCTTCCTTGCCATTGCTGACATAAACCTTCGTCTGCGTGTACGCTAGCCTAAGAAACATCTCACATAGCATGGTCCATTACGCTGGCTTCTCCGACTTGGCCTCGTCAAGGGAACCTCACGTCCTTTACCCTGATTAGCCTACCTGGTCTCGTACATGCATGACTTTTGATTTTTCCGGCATTATATACCTCTTACACCAGGTAACTTGTCATTCTCATGTAGAGAAATATTTGCACTATCGCTTTAAAACATCATTTCAAATCCATGCCTTCCTTTTCAATCCATGCATAAAAATGCAATGCATTCATTCACACATAACATTCCTTTGCCTCCACCTCTTGGGAGGACGCCGCTGGCACACAGCCCATACGACTCGGCAATAGTGAAGGGGGACCCTCTGATCCGCTTTCTACCTCCACCAAAGCCTCTTCATTATGCATCATACATATGCATATGTCCATGAACATCACATGATATCAATATGTCAGCATGAATTTTCATAAAAACTCATAAACATTCATCATTTCAAAACATTATAGGAATGACCACTCTTAAACACATTTTATAAATACTTGAGAGTAAAATATATTTTCAAAAGGGTTTACTTACTTACAATGAAGCGATAAAATTACATTTTAAAAAATTTTCTTGCATACCTTTTTAGTCTGTGTCCTCAACCTTCTCCTTCCTTTTTCCCTATACAAGGAAAATGGATATTTTATCCATCCATTCCATGTCTTAGATTGCTTTCCATGCATGCTTTATAATAATTAATTACCTCATTCCCATAGAGGTTAATCTTATAAAGATAGTGTTCATAGCTACTGTAGCATATTACTGTTCATCATAACTGTTCACGATCACTGTTCATGGGGTTACTATTCACAGCAACATGGGTTACTGTTCATGGTTTCCAAAAATCGACATTTTTTTCAAAAATAAAAAATACCATGACATAGCTTATGTCTAGTATATCATAGGAAAATTCATGAATTATGAATTTATCATCATTATCATGGCCAAATAAATCATTTTCTCCATATACTAAAAATCAACATAATTTCACTTAAGCATAATCCTTAATTCTAAAAATCATGAAGTTAATATATCATCATTCCAACATCATATTTATCCTAATCATTCATCTCAAATCATCATTTATCAAATTTGGAGCATTATTTACACATATCATATGCTATCTTTCCGAATACTCTATCTTTACTCCAAATTTTTGATGTTTTGGCATAATTCCGATTAAGCAATATAACTATACTTATTTTCTCATGCTTAGGAATTATCTAAGAATTTTTTTACCCTACTTAACATTTAAAAGAAATTTGGATAGAATTCACTTATCCGAAGTGAATATATCCTTCCTCCTTTCTCACTTTCTCTCTCTAACTTCCTTTTCCTTCCTCTCTAAGGCTAAAACATGGTGGGGGTGGAAAATGCTCAAATGGAGGTGGGATGTTGCCCTGATCACGCGGCGGGTTCTTATTGGATATTTATCCACTTAATCCTAACTCCTTAGGAGTTTTTATCATTTATACATTTTATTTCTATCAAATGCCATTTTAGGTCATTATATCATTTGAGAGTTACACATGTAATCTCATAATCTTCATACTTAATCATATTAAGATATTTCATGCTTTAGCATTTACTCATAAAAAAATTTCGCCAATCCATAGGCATAAAACATAACATAATTCGCAACAACATTAAATAATTATTTAATATCATCATTCATATAACCATTCAACCCTTACGTTCATACATAGGTAACTCGTAGAAATACATTCAACCTTGAATCTCCACCTGTGCTCCTTGCCTCCTTCCTTACACCTGTCTATGGGTTTGAAAAGCAAAACGTGAGTTGAAATTCAACTCAATAAGCAAGCTTAGGGTTTTCAGGCAATTTATTTTGAAAACAACATTCTTTAAAAACATTTCCCTCCATTCAGTAGAGACACTTAGCAAGTGAATAACTACCTGCATAGCAGAAACTTTTTCATAAACCTTTCATAAACATTTCATGAAAATAATTCATGAAAAACCATTCACGTAAACCATTCTTAAATCTCAGTTTTTTAGGTATTTCATAAACATTGGATATGCAAATTCATCATTTCCATTCATGACATGATCCTTCATGTGACGGTACGCTAGCACGGGGAACATCCGTTCATGACATGATCCTTTTCATCCATGGCGCCGGACCTACCGACTTGGCAACGTCAAGGGGGACTCCTTGTCCACTTACTACCTCGCCTAGCCTACCTCGCCTGTCCTTTCCGACTTGGCAACGTCAAGGGGGATTCCTTGTCTACTTACTACCTCGACTAGCCTACTTGACTTCCATTCCATGCATGACCTGTAGTCATCCCGACATTATATACCCCCTTACATATGGAACTTGTCATTCTCGTGTACAGAATTCTTTGCACCATCCCTTTGAAACATCGTTTCAATGAATGCTTCATCACTTTTCATAAATACTTGCGAAATAGTAAGCAATAATTTCTTTCAATAGAAATAACATTTCAATATGCATATACACAAGGAATGGTCATCCTTAAACACCTTGGAAAGCATTTAAAACAAAACTCATTTAGAAAGCTGCTTGCTTACCTTTACGTTTCGCTTGTCCCTTTGCCTTTGCCTATACATATGAGAATGACATAGCATTCATATACTTTCTTTTTCTTGCATTCAACTCAGTTTTCCAACCCATAATCCATTAACATTCATAACCAACTTGAATTCCAAGTCGGGTATACATACATCTCACTCACTTGTGCATCATAATTATGATTTGAAGTTGGCAAATGCTAGAAAATTCATAACTCGACGCCAGTAAAGCGGATTAAGATGAAATTTGAAAGGTAAGCACATAATTTTGTGCTCAATCTTATGAGAAGGTTGGATTATGAAAATATTAATGAAATTAGGGTGAAAATCGATCATCACCTGTGGAGCCCCAAACCTGAGTGTCACATCCTGAGCCTAACCTCGGGATCGTTATTGATTAGTAAACGTGATCAGGATTGTTGCCCTGTCACACGGCGAGTTTTAACGAATATTTATCCAATTAAATATATTCTCATAGAAGTTTATCTCCTTATATTTAGATCATTTCCATCCAACCATTACATAGTTAAGCATGATGTTCAAGAGACATTTCAATTTTCACATAAATCAGATGTCACAGCATGTATCATCCATAGTTGTCAACATAAAACATTAAAGTAATTTACAACCATTCAACATAAGTTTTCCATGACATCAGACTACTATTGTTTTTTCATTTCTTTAATGATCTGCTCTTGCTCCTTTGTCAGGTCCTTTCTTTCACCTGTCTTTGGGTTTGGAAAATGAAAACATGAGTCGAAACTCAATAACAAAGCTATTTATGTTTCACAGGAAAATCATTTCAGACAACATTTTGCATTTAAAATAACTTGGAAAATAATTTATACTTTTTAGAAATGTATATCTTGAAAACATAGTTCTTGTACCCATCACGAGTACAACATGCATAATGCAATGTAAAACCGTGAACATGTCCTTCATACGATGGAATCTAGCTAGGCAACCATCCGTCCTTGTCTTCTCCCATCTCAGAGAGGGTGCCGCCGACCTTAGGCCTATTTTAGCGACTTGGCCACAACAAATGGGGACAATCGGTCCGCTTATACCTTTCAGGTGGACCTAGTACTTTTTGCACATGAACTTTCATAAAACCCATCTTTAACATGCTAGCATGATTTTTCATTCATAAACTTAGAATCACATCATTTTTCATAACATTTATTAAAGAAAATTTCATAACACCACATAGTAAACAAAAACATCATTTCAACACGTATTTAACTAAGGAATGGCCATCCTTAAATAGCTCTCAAAACAATTTCAATATTCACATCAAACAGTTAACACAAAAATCGCATTTACTTAAAGCAATTTAGAAAAACAAAAATCATTTAGAAAATTTTCTTGCTTACATATTTCATTTTAGCTTTCCAAGTCTGCTTTTTCTTTGCCCTTACCTACATGAGAATAATATAATATTTATATATTCCTTTTTCTTGCATCTCATTTAGTTTTTCAACCCATTTTCATTATCATACGTAATTCATTTGACTTCTCAAGTCGTTATGCATATATAGCACATACTTGCACATTCCATCGGCTATTACACAACATATTTAATCTCATAAGTAGGGCAACCATTCAATCACATAATAATCATCCAATAATTATCATTTAAATTTTTATTACCTTCCATACCCCATTTTTCACTTGTTTTCCAAAATTTTCTACATCGGTGCTCATTTTAAGCACACGTTGTCGCCTTAAGCCACATTAATTAATTCCAAAATTTGAAATTAACATCATGCATCTAAACAGCTATATAATCATGAAATTTATCATATTTTCATGCATTTTGCACATAATCAAATTACATATGTCATTTATCATTATGCATGTTCATCCATTCACATATACCCATTTAACCACACGTATAAGATGCATTTCATAAAATTTTCCAAATCAGAAACTTTGTCCATTTTTCAGCATGATAATCATCCTTAATTACCACTTTATTTAGGGTATTTTTATGAAATTTTAATCCACTAATCATAGGTTTCTAAAACAGCAACTTTGGAACCCATTTTTCACACGTTTAACGTGTCTTTCAATACTTAAACCTAAACAGTTTTATAATTGCGAATTTTTAGCAATTAATCCAACGTTTTCTAACCCAAATATAGGGTATTAATACCTATTTAGCATCCATAAATTAACTCTTCTCAAAACAGCAAGTTACTACCCTATTTCGGGTACCGTTTTCACCCCATTTAGACATCTTTTCATAAAATTCATAAAATCTGATTTGGGGCTTATCTTCCCAAATACTTTTGGGCATCCATAGTACCCTAACCCTAGGGTATTTTACCCTACATAACTTCCATAAATCATTTAATCTCATTTCCATACCATTTTTAACATAAAAATGGAAAAATCGGGTCGATGTACATCACTTTGAATTCCTTTCTTTCTAAAATTCATATCTTAAGCTTAAATTGACATATATATTTCATTAAAACATGATTCATAACCTAAAAATTACAGTAATCCAATACAGAAACTTATTATTTGCATTTAGGATTTATCAAGTTGAGTTTTCAACTCATAGTCCATGCTAAACTCCATTTCAACCACATAAATCATGGAAATCCATATATATAACTTAATACTCATTCAATATTTGATCAAAAGGAATATTGAACCACCATTTAAGGAAACTTTATGCATCAAATTCATATCCAAAAACTTGGAGTTTAAAACCTAAAATCAAAAGATTCAACTCATCACATACACTTACTTGATTGATGAAACTCAAACCCTAATCACTTGTGCTTGATTTCTCCTCCTTTTTCCCTTTCTTTTTCCTTATTTTTTCCTTCTTTTTCCTTCCTCCTTGCTGGCCTAACCTTGGACGTGAGCTGCTGTGGTGTGGAGAGTGGGTTTTTTGCAACTTAGAAAATTTCTCACTTGGCCATCCACACCTTATATAAAGCTGGATTTTTTCCATCTTGTGGACCCCACTTGGAGCTGGATTTCCAAGGGTAATTAAATGCATTCTTATCCATAAATGTGCTGTGTAAATTGTAGCCATGTAAAATATTTTTACCATATTTTTTTAAAACCAAAAAATCTGCTCAAGATAGACATCACTTGCTGTCCACTTGCACACGTCCACATATCTGCCCCATTTCAAAAAAAAATTCCATTTTTTAACAACCTTAATTTAAGGGTAATTTATACTCCTAATTAGCAGTTAGTTTAATCATTAAATTGGCATAAAAAATCAAAAATATTGCAGCAGCAACACCTCTACACGTCCATATGCATGACCCATGTTGTCCACCATTTCATCTTTCAATGTGCAGCTGCTATTAACGATTTTTGCAGAGATTTTTCACATGAATAAATGCACATTTATATGTCCCTACATGTTAGCTATTTAAGTTCATAAATTATAAAATTAAAAAATTTTAAAAAATCCAGCAGCAGCCATGTTGACGTCCATGCATTGCCACCTCTCCTATGCTCCTTTGAGCTCACCCCTAGTCTCTTAAATATGCACATTAGAGCAGGGATAATGCATGGCTTTTTGCGTTTTACAATAATGCATAAAATACCCAGGTTTTAAGCTGCATTGCACACCTATTTATTCCATTAAAATCTGCATTTAATTCATGTACTTCATGCCTTTAATGCATGGTACTATTGAGGTGTAAAAGTCAACTATATACACCTTTTCCAATTCAAGTATTTTCCCAAAATAATTTGCTTATTTTAAATCTTCCAAAATTTTAATCTCATAATTTCATTCACCTGATTCAAATTTCATCTCAATTCGATTTTCCTAGCTCAAGTTATAACCGTTTGAAGTTAACAGTTGAAGTTAAACTATGATCAATTAATCATCACAATAATTTCATCAAGGATTTTCATAACCTTGGGACCCTTGCTGAACATTCTTGAGCCCAATCTCAATTCTTGTGTTCTTAAAGCCTCAATTTCCAATGCCCTTGCTCTCTCGAGGCTTGAAGCATAATCCTTGATCAGCAGAGTGGCAAGACTTTCCCGGAGATATAGCCTCAATCCTTGTTGGAATCTCTATGCCTTATTTCCTGGTACATTTGCGATCCAAGGCACATATCTGACCAGAGCATTGAGTTTTGTGGCGTACTCGGTGACCGTCATCCTCCCTTGATAAAGTTTTTCAAACTCTATCACCTTTTGACTCTGTAACCCAAAAGGGAGGTATTCTTTGTTAAATTCTTCAACAAAAGTTTGCCAGGACACTTCTCCTGGTTGTGGCATTATAATCAACATTATCTCCCACCATTCATGTGCATCTTTCGCTAATAAATGAGTAGCACACAATACCTTTTGACAGTCATTGCACAGAGATATCCTAAATAATTTCTTGATCTCCGTCATCCACTGTTCTGCTTGCACTGGGTCAGGTTCTCTAGAAAACTTTGGAGGTCATTATGCTAGAAATGCGTTGATGGCTCTTCTATCAGCTTCCATTAGCTGATTTTCGTCTCTTAATGGTGCCGGTGTGGAAATGGGGTTCACCATTGGAGTAGGTCTTTCCCTTTTGTATTCCGCCCAACTGAGCTTGTTGGGTCCTTTCCCATAGTCATTGAATAATATCGGCAGTTTGTGCCGCCCAGTCCCTAGTGGCTTGCTTCATCACTTCTTTTATTGCTACAACCACCCTTTCCTCTATAAGTCTAACTTGTCTTAACTCAGTTTCCTCTTCTATATTCCTTTTAGGGCTTTTATTAGTTCTTCTTTGTTGATTCCTTTGATTGGGTCCTTGTGTCATCGGCCTTCCTCTCTTAGGCTGATTAGACTCGCCAACTTCATGTTGGCTTGGAATCTCTGTAGCTGTCTCTTTTCCTTTATTTCTCCTTAATCCTGACCTTGTCTCCACCATCATTCTATTCTGGGTATATAAAAGCACACATTTTCATTTACAATTAATGTTAGATCATTGCATACGCATTTCATTATCATATGGTCACAACCAATTCGTTCAATCACATTCATATCATATCATTCAAGCTCATTCATCCATATATTTAAAACTCTTAAGTTTAGTTATATCAACATATTCATTCATAACCATCATATGCACAACATTTCATCCATAGTTACTACATGTGAGGATATAGCACACTTATATTCATATGGCATACCACACATATCTTATTTATGTATATGTCAGTCTACCATTGTAAAACCCCAATCTTAGACACGTATAAAACTCTAGGGTTGTTGTGAAACCTAGACTATATACGCGCCATTTCGGGTTGTAAACCTTAAATTCTTTGTAATTATTTTTATGATAATTGAAAATTCATGAATTATATTTGTGGATATGTGTATTGGAGATTACAATAATGCAATTAAGAATTTAACCCACGTGAATAGTAACTCTGGGATTAAGACACGTGATTAAGAATTAATCACTTGGAATAACCTAATCACAAAAAGACGAAAAGGAGATTTAATCAATACAGAACGAAATAGCAATTCTTTTTTATATTTTAATCCAATTTTGGATTTTAGTGAAAAATTAAAGAAAAATTCATAATTTGCAATTCGGGCGTCGGATTTCGATGAAATTTTTTATGGATAGTTAAAAATTAATGATGAACATGATGAATGGGTTTAGATGTGATGAAAATCACACATCAAGGGTCAAGATTAAACGTCAAATGGAGATAAAAAAGTAACTTATCTTTTTCATTAAATTCCATTTGACTTTTTATTAAATCAAATAATTAAAAAATAATAAATAATAAATGAACAACAGCTATTGCAGGGACATGGCAGGGAGTGGGTGGATATTTGACCAAAAATCAATGGTCTAAAATCATCATCATCATAAATCAACGGCTAGGATTTAATTTGCTTAAAATAAATAAGTTTTAATAAATAAAAAATTTAGAAAAATAGGGCTGCCATAAGGGGGCTGGAGCAGGCCTAGGGTGGGCTGCACAAGGCTCCATGCACCTTTTGAAATTGGAAAAAAAATGCATTTGCAATTTCACACCATTAGCCAGAGGGGGTAAAATCCAATTTTATGAAAATTAAGCCCTATAAATAGGGGCCAAGGGGGACGTCTAAAGAACAGCAAACCCAGCTCCATTTGAGCATTTTCCACCCCCACCACGTTTTACCCTTGAAGAGAAAGAAGAGGAGAAAGTTAGAGAGAGAAAATGTGAGAAAAAGAGGGATATCTCCTTGTCGGGTAAGTGATTTCTTCCCAAATTTCTTTTGGGTGTTAAGTAGGGTAAAACCATGCTTAAGCATGAAAAATAAGTAAAGTTATAATGCTTAATTGAAATTATGCCGAAACATCGAAAATTTGGAGCAAAGATAGAGCATTCGGGAAGATAACATATGATATGTATAAATAATGCTCCAAATTGATAAATGATTATTTGAGATGAATGAATATGATAAATATGATGTTGGAATGATGATATATTAATTTCATAATTTTTGGAATTAAGGATTATGCTTAAGTGAATTTATGTTGATTTTTAGTGTATGGAGAAAATGATTTATTTAGCTAAGTTAATGATGATAAATTTAAAATTTATGAATTTTCCTATGATTTACTAAGAATAGGCTATGTCATGGTATTTTTTATTTTTGGAAAAAATATCAATTTTTGGAACCCATGAACAGTAACCCACGTCGCTATGAATAGTAACCTCGGTGAACGGTAAACGTGAACAGTACCCATGAACAGTGATCATGAACAATAAATTGCTACAGTGACATGAACAGTAATTATGAACAGTGAACAGCGTGATTTTGGAAAAAAATTTGAGATTTATTTTTATATATTTTTGAGGATATATGGATGAAAATTTTAAACGATTTATGGATAAAAATCCATCTAAGGAGGTAATAACCAAGTATATTTATAGGATTAACCTCTATAGAAATGAGGTAATGGATGATTATAAAGCATGCATGGGAAATAAACTAAGACATGAAATGATATAGATAAAATATCAGTTTTCCTTGTATAGGAAAAGGAATGGAAAATGTGGAAGACACAAACTGAGGAGGTAAGCAAGCTATATGCTTTCTAAAATGTTTTTAAATGATTGCAAATTGTTTGCTTACATATTTTATGAATAATATTTAAGGATGGTCATTCCTATAATTCTTTACATGAAATGATTGCTAACTGCTTGTTAAATTACTTTCTAAATGATTTATCAAGTTTTATGGAGCATGTCATGTCGGCATATGTATGTATGAACATGGTGCACGAGGAAGAGGCTTTGGTGGAGGTAGTAAGCGGATCAGAGGGTCTCCCTTACTATTGCCAAGTCGCAAGGGCTGGGTGCCGGTGACGTCCTCCCAGAGGTTGGAGGCACAAGGAAAGTTATGAATGAATGAATGCATTGCATTCTCATGAAATGCATGAAAAGGTTTTTGTCCCATTGGTAATTGATCACTTGGTAAGTGTCTCCTACCAAATTGGAGAGAAATGCATTTGAATGAAAGGAAAATGTTTACTTGCCAAAGAAAAAGACTTGCTTACTAAGTATTATTACTCATATGTGTTTTCAAAATGACAAACAGGATATGGAGCTGACTCATAAAGGATGCCAGGTAGAAATGACCTACAAATTTAATTACAGTTCTATGTTTGCGTCCAAAGGGACAAATGTATGATAATCATGTTGAAGACATGTTTTATAAATATTACAAACATGATTGTACTTATGTGAATTATTTCAATAAAAGAAGACATGAATGGTTTTATGATGATATGGATGAGTATATTATGAATAAAGCATATGCTTATGTGATGAAAGACAAAGAAATTTTTTTTTTCGACAAGATCCAATTAAGTACCCGGCCGCTCGATTAGGGCAACAATCCTGAGTTACATTTACTAATCGATAAGATCCCGAAGTAAGAACTATATGGACGCCTCGGTTCGGGGCGCCACAACCATAGAAACCATATTGTCATCAAGCCATAATTATACATACACAACTTAAAAAATAAGAAAATTCATCGTCTGCCTAGGCCTCTCCTTATGTATAGTCTACGACTAGGTGGAACTTGGGAGGGTGCCTCGGTGATTGTGCAGTGTCAGACCCCACACGGACCTCTTCCTCTCCACTGTCATCATCGTCATCGTCATCTTCCTCCTCTTCCTCACTTATATATTCCTCTATTTCCTCCTTTACTTCCTCCTCTTCTTCACTTACATACTCCTCTCTTTCTTCTTCTTATTCCTCGACAGGTTCGAGGAATTCCATAGAATCATCATCATCATTAATTTTCTCAAGCCGGACAATTTCACCTGCCATCTCAAATATATGAAGCATAACCTCATCAGGTCGAGGAGCTGCAGGTACCTCAATGACTCCTTCAACACGACGTTTTTCAATATAAAGGGTCATTTCTTTTTCTTTCTGGTGAAGTCTATCCCAACTTACCCCATACCAAAACTGGACACACCCATCAACAAACCTATACCACGGGCTAGAGTCAGGTAGTGTGGGTGCCGAAATCTTTTTCTAAAAGTCCTAAAGGTCTTGTGGAGCCACATTATCTGTAGGAACATGGGGAGACCTTGGGACACCAAGATAGGTTCCTGGATGTACTCATGCTCTAGATTCATAACTCGAGGACTCTCCTAGACTTTGTCTGTGTTGACCAGGGGAGACATGATAACTTCCTTGAGGTTGGACAAGAGTGCGTCTAGGTGAGAATCCTGGGGGGACTGTTGGGAACTATGCTGTGTTTCGTTGTGATCCCCACCACCTATCCATATTCTCCTCCCTTCTACGTCTCCTTTCCTCCTCCTCTCTCTCCCTTTGCAGTTCTTTTGCGCTCATCATTCTCTTTCCCCTATCCGCCATCTATACAAACATAGCAATTTAATTGCATTGCAAAACAATTTATCATTATATATCATGCATTTCATCATGTTAAAAACATATCTATTCATCATCTAATCATGTCTATTTCATCCTATTCTTCTAATTTTCTATACTTAGAAATTTTTCACGTCTATTTACCAATCCTTGCTCTGATACCAAGATATGTTGCACCCCAAACCTGAGCGTCACATCCTGAGCCTTACCTCGGGATCATTATTGATTGGTAAAAGTGATCAAGATTGTTGCCCTGTCACACGGCGGGTTTTAACGGATATTTATCCAATTAAATATATTCTCATAGAAGTTTATCTCCTTATATTTTTTCATCACATGCATATCTAGGTCATTTCCATCCAACTATTACATCGTTAAACATGATGTTCAAGAGACATTTCAATTTTCACATCAATCGGATGTCACAGCATGTATCATCCATAGTTGTCAACATAAAACATCAAAGTAATTTACAACCATTCAACATAAGTTTTTCATGACATCAGACTACTATTGTTTTTCCATTTCTTTAATGATCTACTCTTGCTCCTTTGCCAGGTCCTTTCTTTCACCTATCTTTGGTTTTGGAAAATGAAAATGTGAGTCGAAACTCAATAAGCAAGCTATTTATGTTTCACAGGCAAATCATTTCAGGCAACATTTTGCATTTAAAATAACTTGGAAAGCAATTTATACCTTTCAAAAAGGTATATCTTGAAAAAATAGTTCTTGTACCCATCACGAGTATGACATGCATAATGCAATGTAAAACTATGAACATGTCCTTCATAGGATGGAAGCTAGCTAGGCAACCATCCGTCCTTGTTTTCTCCCATCTCAGAGAGGGCGCCGCCGGCCTTAGGCCTATTTTAGCAACTTGGCGACACCAAAGGGGGACAATCGGTCCGCTTATAACTTTCAGGTGGACCTAGTACTTTATGCACATGAACTTTCATAAAACTCATCTTTAACATGCTAGCATGATTTTTCATTCATAAACTTAGAATCACATCATTTTTCATAACATTTATCAAAGAAAATTTCATAACACCACATAGTAAACAAAAACATCATTTCAACGCGTATTTAACTAAGGAATGACTATCCTTAAATAGCTCTAAAACAATTTCAATATTCATATCAAACAGTTAACACAAAAATTGCATTTACTTAAAGCAATTTAGAAAAAAAATCATTTAGAAAATTTGCTTGCTTACCTGTTTCACTTTAGCTTTCCAAGTCTGCTTTTTCTTTGCCCTTGCCTACATGAGAATAATATAATATTCATATATTCTTTTTTCTTGCATCTCATTTAGTTTTCCAACCCGTTTTCTTTATCATACGTAATTCATTTGACTTCTCAAGTCGTTATGCATATATAGCACATACTTGCACATTTCATCGGCTATATTACACAACATATTTAATCTCATAAGTAGGATAACCATTCAATCATATAATAATCATCCAATAATTATCATTTAAAGGTTCATTACCTTCCATACCCCATTTTTCACTTATTTTCCGAAATTTTCTACATCGGTGCTCATTTTAAGGACACTTTGTCGCCTTAAGCCACATTAATTAATTCCAAAATTTGAAATTAACATCATGCATCTAAACAGCTATATAATCACAAAATTTATCATATTTTCATGCATTTTTGCACATAATCAAATTACATATGCATTTGTCATTTATGCATGTTCATCCATTCACATATACCCATTTGACTCAATGGGATCCATTGAACATATATACATGTTTTATATGTGATGAAAATGAATTTTGAATATTTTTATGAATTATGTCATATTTTGAATTAAGATTTCTATTGGAAACGGTGATTAAAAATTTAATCGCCGGAGCCCAAAGTGAGTCCGTATGACCCATGGGGCTTAATGAGAATTTAAAAGTGAAAATGTGTCATGAATAATCATGTTATTTACCATGATTTAATTTATAAAAACTAAAGTATAATTATGGAATTAAGGTGAAAAATGATAGAAAATTCATAACTTGACGCCTACAAGGCGGATTTCGATAAAATTTGAAAGGTAAGCTCACGAAGGTGGGCTTAATCTTTTGAATGGATTGGATTAAGAGAATCATGATGAGATTAGGGTGATAATTAATTATTTTTATCCCAAATCCAAAAGATAAATTTAAGTGGTCATAACTTGACGTAGAAATGTCGGATCGAGATGAAAATTGAAACGATGGAATAAAATTATGAAATCTATGGGATGAATGGAATGAATTAAGCTAATTATCATGAGAAGTTGCTTTCTTGGAGAGCAAGTAACAAGTTGCTTAAGAGCTAAGTAAAGAAGGGCAATTGTGGAAAGTGAAAATAGAATTTACTAAGATACCTATAGGGTTACTTGGGCACCAAGAAAAGTGGTTTATAAAAAGAAAAAAAAAGGAAGAGCAAGGGCTGTTGTACATTCCAGCAAGGGGGGAGAAGGAGAGAGAGAAGAGAGGAAAATAAGAGAAAAAATGAAGATTTTTTCCAACGACAGTAGCTAGGACACGTCCAACCCAGCAAGGAAGAGGAGAAAAGAGGAGAAAAAGAAGAAGGAAAAAGGGAAGGAGAAGCTCGGGGCAAAGAATCGGCGAAATCGGGTAAGTACCTGTTGAGTTAAGCTTTCCAATTTTCAAGTTTTCTTCTTGATATTGGAATCATGGTTTTGAATCATAATAAAACTCTAAATAAATATTAACAGCATGTTGGAATTAAGTATTGATTGAGAATTTTGCATATGTATTGAAAAGAGATGCAAATATAGGAGCAAAACCTAGAAGAAATGAGGTAGAAATATAAAATATGGAAAAAATAGTTAATTAATTATTTTTAGCATAAAAAGTTGTGGGAAGATTCATTATAGGGTTTTTAAGGAAAAAACCAATTTTTAACTTAAAATGATAATCCAGTCGCAAATTAAAAATCTGAGAATATCAACCTGAACAAGGTTGTACGGGTGGCAGGATTAGCTGCACCAAAGGATTTTTAATAATTTTTATACAATGAATTTTGGGCTGAAAAATTTACAGAATATATAATAAATAGTAATTATCACATTAATAAAATAAAAATTAGGTTTTTATGGGTATAAAGATATCCTATAATTAATGGGATTCAGGATGTTTGAAAATGGATGTTGCTGTCTAGCAAGGTAAAAATACCAAAATAACTATAAATAATTAATTTTTTGTGCTGAAAATATTTATTTTGGTTAATTAATATAGTTATTAAAATATTTTAGAAATTTAAGATCAAAAATACTTTATTTGATATTAATTCAAGTTTTTGAGAATTTAGTACGCCTGATTTCAGCATATGTGGATAGTTGGAGAAAAAATCAAAAAGAAATATGAAAAATATGTAGAAATGATCCAAATTTATATATATTTTAATAACTTAAATTTGGGTTAGGAAACGGATTAATTGCTGAAAATTCGGATTTATAAATCTGCTTAGGGTTATGTGTCAAAAGACACGTTAAACGTGTGAAAGATGGGTTCCAAAGTTGCTGTTTTGGAAACCTATGATTAGTGGATTTAAATTCCATAAAAATACCCTAAGTACAGTGGTAATTAAGATAATTATCATGCTGAAATGTGGATTAAATTTCTGACTTGGGAAATTTTATGAAATGTCTCATATATGTGTTTTTAAATGGCTATATGTGAAAGGATAGACATGCATGAGTGGTAAATGACCTATGTAATTTGGTTTTGTACAAAAATGCATGAGAATATGATAAATTTGTGAATATATTGCTGTTTATAATTGCATGATGTTAATCTCAAATTTTAGGATTAATTAATGAGGCTTAAGGCAACAACGGGTGCTTAAAATGAGCAACGATGTGTGAATTTTGGAAAATAAGTGGAAAATGGCTTAAGAAAGGTAATGACCCATGTAGTGCACAAGTATGTGCTATACGGGCATAACGACTAGAGAAGTCGAAGGAATTATGCATGTTAATGAAAATGGGTTGGAAAATTGAGTTGAATGCAAGCAAAGGAAAAATATGAATGTTATATCATTCTTATATGTATAGGCAAAGGCAAAAGGATAAGTGAAACGGAAAGCTAAGCAAGCGAGGTAAGCAAGCAGCTTTCTAAATGATTTTGGTTTTCATTACAAGGTATTTAAGGATGGTCAATCCTTGTCTATATGAGTATTGAAATGTTTATTTCTATTGAAATAAATGATTGCTTATGGTTTTGCAATTATGCCTGAAATGTGATGAAACATGAATTTATACGATGTTTCATTGAAAAGGTGTTTAAAGAGGGATGGTGCAAAGAATTCTCTGCATGAGAATGACAAGTTCCATGTGTAAGGAGGTATATAATGCCGGGGTAGCTAAAAGACATGCATGGAATGAAAATCAAGTAGGCTAGTCGAGGTAGTAAGTGGACAAGGAGTCCCCCTTGATGTTGCCAAGTCGGTAAGTCCGACACTAAGGATGGAAAGGAACATATCATGGAAAAATGTTCCCCGTGCTAGCGTACCCTCACATGAAGGATAACGTCATCAATGGAAATGATGAATTTGCACATCCAATGTTCATTAAATGTTTATGAAAAGTGTTTGAATGATTTATGAAAAAGTTTTTGCTCCACAGGTAGTTGATCACTTGATAAGTGTCTCTACTGAAGGGAGAAAAATACTTTTAAATAAATATGTTTTCAAAATGAATTGCCTGTAAAATATAAGCTTGCCTATTGAGTTTCGACTCACGTTTTTGTTTTCCAAACCCATAGACAGGTGAAAGATGAGACCTGGCAAAGGAGTAGGAGCCATCCATTGAAGAAATGGAAAGACATTATAAGTTTCATGTTTACGAAAAACTTATGTTGAATGAATGTAAATTTACGTTGATGATTTATGTTGACATCTATAATGATACATGCAGTGACATCTGATTTATGAGATGGTTTGAAATATGTTATGAAAATCATGTCTAATTATGACATTATTGGATGGAAATGATTCAGATATGCATGAAATAAAAATATGAGGAATTAAACTCCAATGAAAACATAATTAATTGGATAAATATCCATTAAAACCCGCCGTGTGACAGGGCAACAATCCTGTTCACGTTTACCAGTCAAACGATCTTGAGGTAAGGTTGGACGGCTCGGTTCGGGTCGTTACATGTAAGATGCATTTCATAAGGTTTCCAAATAATCAACTTTGTCCATTTTTCAGCATTATAATCATCCTTAATTACCACTTTATTTAGGGTATTTTTATGGAATTTTAATCCACTAATCATATGTTTCCAAAACAGCAACTTTGGAACCCATTTTTCACACGTTTAACGTGTCTTTCAATACTTAACCCTAAAAAGTTTTATAATTCCAAATTTTCAGAAATTAATCCAACTTTTCCTAACCCAAATCTAGGATATTAACACATATTTAGCATCCATAAATTGATGATGAAAATGGAGATTAGGGTCGAAAATGGGTTGATTAACATAGCTGAAATTTCCTTAAACTCCCATATGATGTTGCTGTTTTGATGTGTATTTATGAATACACGATGATTCATGATTTAATGGATTATATATGTTAATTTGGGCATAAGTTATGAATTTTAGAAAGGATGTGAATTAGGGTTACACATATGACAAGATTTCCATGATTTTATGTTAAAAATGATATATGAATTAGCCCAAATGATTTATGGATGATTAAGAGGGTAAAGTACCCTAGATTTAGAGTACTTTGGACGTTCAAAATGGGTTAGAAAGGATTGCCCTAAATCTGATTTTTAGGGGCATATGTGTGGACGTCCAAAGTGATGCAAGAAGGGTACCCAAAACGTGTATGGAAGTTTCTGTTTGGGAACAACTTAATTATGGATTTTAAATATGTGTTAATACCCTAAATTTGGGTTAAGAAAAACATGATTAATTGCTAAAATTTATAGATTAGAAAACTATTATGATTTAAGTATCAAAAGAGGTGTTAAAAGGAGGAAAATGGGGTTCAAACATTACTGTTTTAGAACCCTATGATTAGTGGATTAAAATTATGAAATTAAACCCTAAATTAAATGTTAATTAAGGGGTTTAATCATGCTGATTAAAGAAACAAGTTTCTGTGATGAAAAATTTTAAGAAACACATGATTTATGTGTTGTGAAATGGACATGTATGGAGAGATAGACATGAAAGAATGATAAATGGTTTATGTGAATTGTTAAAATGCGAAAATGCATGAAAATATGAAGAATTACGTGAATCATATTGTTGTTTTAGTAAATAATGATAATCTCAAATTTTGAGATTATTATATGAAGTCTAAGTTATTAGCTTACATGAACTTTAAATTGTTTCAAATGGATGTCAAAAATGCATTTTTGAATGGGTATATAAATGAAGAGGTGTATGTTGAACGACCACCTGGATTTGAGGAGAAAGATTAATCTAAATTTGTATACAAATTAACCAAAGCATTATATGGATTAAAACAAGCTCCAAGGGCTTGGTATCAAAGATTAAGCAAATTTTTTATTGATCATGATTTTCAAAAGGGAAAGGTAGACACCACTTTGTTTATCAAGTATAAAGAAAGAGACATGTTGATTATTCAACTTTATATAGATGACATTATTTTTGGTGCTACTAATGAGATTCTTTGTCAAGAATTTTCTGAGCTTATGCAGAAAGAATTTGAATTGAGTATGATGGGGGAGCTAAACTTCTTCCTTGGACTACAAATTAAGCAACTAAGTGAAGGGATCTTCATAAACCAGTCCAAGTATATCAAAGAAATGTTAAAGAAGTTTGGCATAGAAAATAGCAAAGGGGCAAACACGCCTATGAGCTCAACCATTAAAATTGACAAAGACGAGAAAGGCAAATAAGTTAATTTAAAGATATATAGAAGCATGATAGGTTATTTATTATATTTAACTGCTTCTAGACCCGATATACTGTTTAGTGTTTGTATGTGCTCTAGATTTCAATCATGTCCAAAAGAATCACACTTGGTAGCTGTAAAAAGAATTTTCAGATATTTAGTATATACTGCCAACATAGTATACATGGTAGATAGAAAAAGCACTAGTGGACATGTCAGTTTCTTGGGAACATGTTGGTTTCATAGTTTTCAAGAAAATAAACTAGTGTTGCTCTATCCGCCGCAGAAGCCGAATATATTGCCATCGGGAGCTATTGTGCCCAATCGCTTTGGATGAAACAACAACTTAGGGATTATGACATGAATTTTAAAGATATACCTATCAAATGTGATAATACTAGTGCAATATGTTTAACTAAAAAATTCAGTATTGCATTCTAGGACCAAGCACATAAACCTTAGACATCATTTTATCAGAGAACATGTAGAAAATCATGATATACATTTGGAATATGTAAGAACAAAAGATCAAATTGCAGATATATTCACCAAACCTCTAACAAAAGAACCATTTTATAAAATTAGAAATGATATGGGAATGCTTGAATTAACTTAGAAAAGCACAAGCTGAGGGGGAGCACAGGTTCAAGGGGAGTAACTCCACCATTCTCAAAGGATTAACCCGCTCCATCTCTATTTGTTGATCAATTGACAAAAAGGGGGAAAAGAGATCAGGATTTGAGTCTCGATCTTAAATGTTTGTATGAATGATGTTTGTATGAATGATTTTAACTTGTGATGTATTAGAAGTGAAATATGTATGTTAAACTCATGTTTTTAACTTCTGATTTATTGGAAATGAAAATGTTAAATTTCAAAATGCATAAATAGTATGTTTTAAAGACATTAAAAGGTATATACTCAAATCAGTTTTGTCAATCATCAAAAAGGGGGAGATTGTTGGAAACATGTGGAAAATAAGCCAAGTTTATGTTTTGATGATTAACAAATCAATTTGAGTAAGTTTTGGTTACTAACATGTGTGTGGAGATGATTAAAGGTTATAAAAATGAAGAAAATGAAGCATGGTAAGTTAAGCCGAATTCCAAGTCAACTCAGGCATCGACTTAGGCCAAGTCGATCCCCAAGTCGACTCCAGCAGCGACTTCAAAAGGTCATTTGCATCCAGAGTTGAAATCGAGGAGCAAAGCTGCCGAAGTCGCATCCCAAGTCGACTCCGCATGCGACTTGGGTGAAGTCGCAGATCAAGTCGACTTCAGTAGCGATTTCGAGGCGTCATTTTCGTCCAGAGTTGAAATCGGGGACGAAAGCTGCCGAAGTCACATCCCAAGTCGACTCCACATGCGACTTGAGTGAAGTCGCAGATCAAGTCGACTCCAGTAGCAACTTCGAAGAGTCATTTCTGTCCAGAGTTGAAATCGAGAATGAGAGCTACCGAAGTCGCATCCCAAGTCGACTCCGCATGCGACTTGGGTGAAGTTGCAGACCAAGTCGACTCCAGATTCGACTTTAGTGCGGAACTTGTAGATCAAGACGATTCAATGCTAGACTCAAGTGAAGATAATCGACTTGGATCAAATGAGGATCAAATGAAGACCAAAGCAAGCAAGGTTGCATGAATCCATCATGTTGGATCATAAACACATACTCGGACATCTTCCATGCACTCCTAGACTCAAGTACTCAAGAATTCAAGAAAAGGAATCCAAGGTTTTCAAGATAAATAATCATACAGTGTTCCAAGAGATATAAAACAAGGGAATAACATCAATATTGAAGAAAATCAAGTGATTAAAGTAATCTCTGAAGATTTAAAGTTCATAAAGCAAAGCTGTGGAAGTGAAGTCGCACCCGAAGTCGACTTCACCTGCAACTTGGGTCAAGTCGAGGACCAAGTCAACCTAGACTGGAACTTGAAGAAGTTGTGAACAGGCAAAGTCGCACCCAAAGTCGACTCCATCTACGACTTGGGCGAAGTCGCATCCGAAGTTGACTCCACCTGCGACTTGGGTCGCAACGGTCGAAATTTTTTCGAACGTTGGCTCATTAAATGCGTGCCACCTACTTCCAAATGTTCGGATTCCCTCAACAATTATATAAGGCATTCAATATGAACGTGGAGGGTTGCCGAGAAATCATTGAATGAGCATAACTCCTATATCTAAGAGTATTAAGTGATCAAGCCAACATCTAGAAGAAGAACCTTGCTTTCAAACTGCCAAGAGCTGCTTGCGGAATTATTAAGCCTACGCTACAAGTTCTTCTCTGCGCCAAATCTACCTCTACACATCAGTAATGTGTAGAAACTCTCTTTTAATTTTTTCTTGTTGTATTGAACTTGATTTAGTTTGGGTAACTAAGATCAAGTGTAAGCTAAGTAGTGTATGATTGGAGTGGAACTTGTCACCTACTTGTGCTGTGAATTGTTGATGCCCCCTAGAATTGGAATCTAGAAGAGAGCAGTGGCTCTAGTTGTTTTTGTGAAATACATAGTGGAACCCAAGTCACAAGAGGTGTGAGCTTGGAAGAGTGTGTTGGAAATATGTGGAAAACTAGCTAAATCTATGTTTTGATGATTAACAAATCAATTTGAGTAAGTCTTGGCTACTAACAAGTTTGTGGAAATGTTTAAGGAATAACCATTTGAAGAAAAACAAGTATGGAAGGCCAAGTCGTTCCCAAAGTCGACTCCAAGATCGACTTCAAACATGCAGAACTGTCCAGAGTTTAAAACGGAAGAAGGGAAGGTGAAGTCGCAGGCCAAGTCGACTCCACCTGCGACTTGGGTAGCCAAGTCGCAAATGAAGTCGACCTCACCATCGACTTCAGTCGAGCAAATCCTTCCAGAGTTGAATTTCGGAACAGCAGAATATCGAAGTCGCAAGTGAAGTCGACTCCAGTTGCGACTTGGGTGAAGTCGCGAACGAAGTCGACCCCGAAGTGCCACTTGAGGTTTTGGAGATTCAAAGATACTGATTCAAGCTGCTTTCAAAGATTCAAGATTTAAGAGGAATCAAAGTCAAGCTTCTAAGGATTACAAATCATGGAGCTAATGAAAGCAAGGCACAAGGATCCAGAAAGTAATACAAAAAGTGCAAAAGAACTAAAGGCATAGAGAAGACCAAGCAAAAGAAAACGATTTCCAAGTTCCAAGTTCGTGAAGCCATCTGACGAGGTGAAATCGAAGCCGAAGTCGACTCCACCTGCGACTTGGGTCAAGTCGAGAACCCAAGTCGACCCTGACAGGAACTTGAAGTTGCGACAGAGAGGCGAAGTCGCACCCGAAGTCGACTCCATCTGCGACTTGGGCGAAGTCGCATCCGAAGTCGACTCCACATGCGACTTGGGTCGCAACGGTCGGAATTAATTCGAACGTTGGCGCATTAAATGCGCGCCACCTACCTTCTAACGTTCGGATTCCCTCCAAAATTATAAATAGCATTCATGGTGGACGAGGGAAGCAGTTGGAAAACATTAAGTGAGCATAACTCCTATCTACAAGAGCATTAAAGTGATCAAGTCAATCAAGAGAGGAAGAATTGTGCTTCAAGTTGCAAGAGCTACATTCAGAAACTTCAAAGCCATCATCTACAAGTTCTTCCCTGCGCTAAATCGTTTCTACACACCTGTAAAGTGTAGTTTACTTTTATTGTTTACTTGTTTGTGTTGAACTTGATTTAGCTTGCGTAGCTAAGATCAAGAGGTAGCAAAGTAGTGTGTGATTGGAGTGTGACTCGTCACCTACTTGTGCTAAGTGTTTGATGCCCCCTAGAGCTAGAATCTAGAAGAGAGCAAGAGGCTCTGGTTGTATATGCCCCCTAGAGCTAGAATCTAGAAGAGAGCAAGAGGCTCTAGTTGTATTCGCGGAATACAATAGTGGAACCCAAGTCACAAGGAGTGTGAGCTTGGAAGAGTGGAGTAGGGAGGTTGCCCGAACCACTATAAAATCCTTGTCTACTTGCTTTTATTTCTGCTCTCTTTATTACTTTGCTTTCCATTCAGTTTCTTTATTCAAGGGGATTAATTCTACAAGGGGTTAAGTTTTTAAGTTACCAAAGAAATTTTTAAGAACCCAATTCACCCCTCCCCTCTTGGGTTTTGCCATCTATTCGGGACCCAACAAGTGGTATCAGAGCAGGTCTTTGAATTGAACCAAAGAGATCCAACCATATGGCATCCCAATCTACTTCCGTTCCCGCTTTTGCCGAGGGCCAATCTTTTACAAGGCCACCATTGTTTGATGGGAACAACTTTGGCTATTGGAAGCTTCGTATGAAGCAACTCATCATGGCTACCGATATGGATTCTTGGATTGCTATCCAAGATGGTGTGATTTTGCCTACCGATGACAAAGCTTCCAAATGGACCGAAGAGGAAGTTAGAACCGTCAAGAGCAATGCCAAGGCAATGAATTCTTTATTTTGTGCTCTTACGGCTTCGGAGTATGATAGAGTATCTTCTTGTTTAACCGCCAAGGAGATATGGGATACTCTAATATCCATTTATGAAGGAACCTCTCAAGTCCAAGGGACTAGGAGAAATATCTTGATAGGAGAATTGGAAAGTTTTAGAATGCTAGACACAGAAAATATTTCTGAAATGTTTGCTAGATTTTCTAAGATTACTAATGCTCTAAAAGGTCTTGGAAAAGCTATTTCTGAATCCGAGCAGGTCATGAAGATATTGAGAGCTCTACCGGATTCATGGACTCCAAAGATTACAGCAATAGAAGAAGCAAAAGATCTAAACACCTTAAAGCTTGAAGACCTCATTAGCTCATTAATGTCACATGAGCTAATCAAAAGAAGAAATGAAGATCAACATAAAGGGAAGAGAACCATTGCACTCAAGGTCACTCACAACTCAGATGGATCCACCTCTTCATCTCACAACGATGATGAAGACATTACTCTTCTCACTCGCAAATTCCGAAAGTATGTGAGAAAAGAAAGAAACGTCAAAGATCTCAAAGAAAGACCACGACAAGTGAAGAAGAAGGAGCAAACCAAATGCTATAGATGTGGGGGAATAGGACATATGCAAACTCAATGTCCTACACCGGAAGAAAGGCCAAAGGAAAATCATGAAGGAAGAAGATATCAAAAGGGAAGAGGCATGTACGTCAATGAGGAGACGTCATCAACATGCAGCTCTTCAACCGATGACAACGATGCGGCCAACTGTGCAAGAATATGCTGCGTAGCACAAATCGAACAAGAAGAAGAACTGCTATGCTTGAACATGACGGAAGTTTTGGAAGATCAATCTACCTCAACAAAATACACAGAAAGTGAAGAGATTTGTTTAAAGGCAAAGGCAAATAATGTATGGTTCATGGATAGCGGTTGTTCAAGGCACATGACTGGAGAAAGAAATTTGTTTCACAAACTTAAGCCTTGCAACGACGGAACTGTTGCCTTTGGAAATAATGAGAAAGGTAAAATCAAAGGTAAAGGAAATATTTATAGTAGTTCAAATGCATGCATGGAGGATGTTTTGTTTGTTGAAGGACTCAAGCATAACTTAATGAGCATTAGCCAATTATGTGATAAAGGATATAAAGTTGTGTTTGAATCATCTATATGTAATGTATTTGATGGTGAGCATATCATGTTTAGTGGAAGAAGACATGGAAATGTATATTTGGTTTCACTTGATGAACTAGATGGTCAATATCTAATGGCCATTGAAAATGATCCATGGGTTTGGCATAAAAGACTTGGACATGTGAATATGTCAAACATAAAGACCCTATGGAAAAAGAATTTGGTAGAAGGCTTGCCAAAGTTGAAATATGACAAAGACAAAATTTGCAAGGCATGCCAATTATCTAAACAACCAAAGATGTCCTTTTCTACCAAAAAGGAGATTTCCACCACAAGGCCACTTGAATTGCTACACATGGATCTATATGGACCATCCGACATTTTAACCATTGGTGGAAAGAAATATGTATTTGTTATTGTAGATGACTTTTCAAGATTCACATGGATAATTCTCTTAGCCAGCAAAGATGAAGCTTTCTCTATGTTTTCAACTTTTGTAAACTTGGTGGAAAATGAAAAACAAAGTACTATTATGTCTATAAGAAGTGACCATGGTGGTGAATTTGAAAACAAACGATTCATAGAATTATGTAATGAAAAAGGGATTCATCACACATTTTCTGCACCAAGAACTCCACAACAAAATGGAGTAGTTGAAAGGAAAAACAGAACTATACAAGAGATGGCTAGAACAATGATAAATGAGAGCAAATTATCCAAGAAGTTTTGGGGTGAAGCTGTGAGCACAGCTTGTCATGTTTTAAATCGAGTTACCACTAGAGCTATCTTGAAAAAGACCCCATATGAGCTATGGAAGGGAAGGAAACCAAACATATCTTATTTTCATGCTTTTGGATGCACATGTTATGTTCTGAACAATGGAAAAACCAACTTGGGAAAACTTGATGCTAAAAGTGATGAAGCAATATTCCTTGGTTATTCATCAAATAGCAAAGCATATAGAGTTTTCAATAAACGAAACCAAGTTGTAGAAGAATCCATACATGTTATTTTTGATGAAACTAACCCATGCTTTAAAAGAAAGGATGATTCAAGTGATGCAGATGACATAGAAAATGGCCTTGAAAGGCTGCATGTGGAAAAGCAAGAAGAGTCCATGGAGGAAAGGGTAAGTGAAGGTGATGATTCCTATAAACCTACATCTGATTTAAAATTCAAACATGCACATCCAATTGAGCAAGTTATAGGAAATGTGTATGAAGGTGTAAAAACTAGAAGGTCAAAGCAAAATGTGTGTGGACAATATGCTTTTGTATCCAAGATTGAACCTTCTAATATTGAACAAGCTCTTGATGATGAAAACTGGATTATAGCAATGCAAGAAGAGCTAAATCAATTTGAAAGAAATCAAGTTTGGCACCTTGTTCCTAGACCAAATGACTGTATTGTTATTGGCACCAAGTGGGTCTTTAGGAAAAAATTAGATGAAAGTGGACTTGTAGTGAGGAACAAAGCTAGACTTGTGGCAAAAGGATACTCACAAGAAGAAGGAATAGATTTTGAAGAATCCTATGCCCCGGTTGCTAGATTAGAAGCAATTCGCATATTACTAGCTTTTGCATCTCACATGAACTTTAAATTGTTTCAAATGGATGTCAAAAGTGCATTTCTGAATGGTTATATAAATGAAGAGGTGTATGTTGAGCAACCACCTGGATTTGAGGAAAAAGATCAATCTAAATTTGTATACAAGCTAACCAAAGCATTATATGGATTAAAACAAGCTCCAAGGGCTTGGTATGATAGACTAAGCAAATTTCTGATTGATCACGATTTTCAAAAAGGAAAGGTAGACACCACTTTGTTTATCAAGTATAAAGAAAAGGACATATTGATCATTCAAATTTATGTTGATGATATCATTTTTGGTGCTACTAATGAAACTCTTTGTCAAGAATTTTCTGAGCTTATGTAGAAAGAGTTTGAGATGAGCATGATGGGAGAGCTAAACTTCTTCCTTGGACTGCAAATCAAGCAACTAAATGAAGGAATCTTCATAAACCAATCCAAATACATCAAAGAGATGCTCAAGAAGTTTGGCATGGAGAATAGCAAAGGAGCAAACACGCCCATGAGCTCCACAATCAAAATGGACAAAGATGAGAAGGGGAAAGTAGTTGATTTAAAATTGTATAGAAGCATGATAGGTTCCTTATTGTATTTGACTGCTTCTAGGCCAGATATTTTGTTTAGTGTGTGTATGTGCTCTAGATTTCAATCATGCCCAAAAGAATCACACTTGGTAGCTGTAAAAAGAATTTTTAGATATCTAGTAGACACTACCAATTTAGGACTATGGTATCCAAAGGGCTCTAATTTTGATCTAATCGGCTACTCGGATGCGGATTTTGCCGGTTACAAAGTAGATAGAAAAAGCACTAGTGGAACATGTCAGTTTCTTGGAAGCATGTTGGTTTCATGGTTTTCAAGAAAACAAACTAGTGTTGCTCTATCTACGGCGGAAGCCGAATACATTGCCGCCGGGAGCTGTTGTGCCCAATTACTTTGGATGAAACAGCAACTTAGGGACTATGGCATGGATTTTAAAGATATACCTATTAAATGTGACAATACCAGTGCCATATGTCTAACCAAGAATCCAGTCTTGCATTCTAGGACCAAACATATAGATCTCAGACATCATTTCATTAGAGAACATGTAGAAAATCATGACATATGTTTGGTATATGTAAGAACAGAGGATCAAGTTGCAGACATATTCACAAAACCCCTAGCCAAAGAAGCATTCTATAAAATTAGAAATGACATGGGAATGATTGAGTTAGGCTAGCATAAACTTAGGGGGAGCACCTGTTTAGGGGGAGCAATCCCACCTATCTATTTCTTTACCCTCTAATCTTTTTGATATATTGACAAAAAGGGGGAGAGAGATTTAAGAATGGGGAGAAGAAGAGGATTTGAATATAAGTTATTTGAGTATAAGTCTTTATGATTAAAGGGGAGAGAGATTTAAGGAGAAAAGAGTAGGATATGATTGGGGAGAAGAGTTTGAATGTTTGTTAAATATTGAAGGATTGCTAAGCATGTTATTTTATTGCTAAGTATGTTATTTTTCAATTGAAAGGTATACACTCAAATCGGTTTTGTCAATCATCAAAAAGGGGGAGATTGTTGGAAATATGTGGAAAACTAGCTAAATCTATGTTTTGATGATTAACAAATCAATTTGAGTAAGTCTTGGCTACTAACAAGTTTGTGGAAATGTTTAAGGAATAACCATTTGAAGAAAAACAAGTATGGAAGGCCAAGTCGTTCCCCAAGTCGACTCCAAGATCGACTTCAAACATGCAGAACTGTCCAGAGTTGAAAACGGAAGAAGGGAAGGTGAAGTCGCAGGCCAAGTCGACTCCACCTGCGACTTGGGTAGCCAAGTCGCAAACGAAGTCGACCTCACCATCGACTTCAGTCGAGCAAATCCTTCCAGAGTTGAATTTCGGAGCAGCAGAATATCGAAGTCGCAAGTGAAGTCGACTCCAGTTGCGACTTGGGTGAAGTCGCGAACGAAGTCGACCCCGAAGTGCGACTTGAGGTTTTGGAGATTCAAAGATACTGATTCAAGCTGCTTTCAAAGATTCAAGATTTAAGAGGAATCAAAGTCAAGCTTCTAAGGATTGCAAATCATGGAGCTAATGAAAGCAAGGCACAAGGATCCAGAAAGTAATACAAAAAGTGCAAAAGAACTAAAGGCATAGAGAAGACCAAGCAAAAGAAAACGATTTCCAAGTTCCAAGTTCGTGAAGCCATCTGACGAGGTGAAGTCGAAGCCGAAGTCGACTCCACCTGCGACTTGGGTCAAGTCGAGAACCCAAGTCGACCCTGACAGGAACTTGAAGTTGCGACAGAGAGGCGAAGTCGCACCCGAAGTCGACTCCATCTGCGACTTGGGCGAAGTCGCATCCGAAGTCGACTCCACATGCGACTTGGGTCGCAACGGTCGGAATTAATTCGAACGTTGGCGCATTAAATGCGCGCCACCTACCTTCTAACGTTCGGATTCCCTCCAAAATTATAAATAGCATTCATGGTGGACGAGGGAAGCAGTTGGAAAACATTAAGTGAGCATAACTCCTATCTACAAGAGCATTAAAGTGATCAAGTCAATCAAGAGAGGAAGAATTGTGCTTCAAGTTGCAAGAGCTACATTCAGAAACTTCAAAGCCATCATCTACAAGTTCTTCCCTGCGCTAAATCGTTTCTACACACCTGTAAAGTGTAGTTTACTTTTATTGTTTACTTGTTTGTGTTGAACTTGATTTAGCTTGCGTAGCTAAGATCAAGAGGTAGCAAAGTAGTGTGTGATTGGAGTGTGACTCATCACCTACTTGTGCTAAGTGTTTGATGCCTCCTAGAGCTAGAATCTAGAAGAGAGCAAGAGGCTCTGGTTGTATATGCCCCCTAGAGCTAGAATCTAGAAGAGAGCAAGAGGCTCTAGTTGTATTCGCGGAATACAATAGTGGAACCCAAGTCACAAGGAGTGTGAGCTTGGAAGAGTGGAGTAGGGAGGTTGCCCGAACCACTATAAAATCCTTGTCTACTTGCTTTTATTTCTGCTCTCTTTATTACTTTGCTTTCCATTCAGTTTCTTCATTCAAGGGGATTAATTCTACAAGGGGTTAAGTTTTTAAGTTACCAAAGAAATTTTTAAGAACCCAATTCACCCCTCCCCTCTTTGGGTTTTGCCATCTATTCGGGACCCAACAGAGTGGAGTAGGGAAGGTTGCCCGAACCACTATAAAATCTTGCTTGTTGATTTCTATTTCTGATCTCAGCACTATATTGCTTTCCATTTGTTTCTTCATAAAGGGGACTAGATTAATCCGGGGTAAAAATTTTGTTTAAGTTGAAAAATTTTAAATACCCAATTCACCCCTTCCCTCTTGGGTAATTGCCATTAACTCGGGACCAAAAATTTCTACCCAAATTTCTTTTGAATGTTAAGTATGGTAAAATCATGCTTAGATAATGCCTAAGCATGAGAAAATAAGTATAGTAATAATGCTTAATCGGAATTATGCCAAAACATCAAAAATTTGGAGCAAAGTTGGAGAATTCGGGAAGTTAGCATATGATATGTGAAAATAATGCTCCAAAATTTATAAATGATGATTTGGGATGTATGAATATGATAAATATGATGTTGGAATGATGATATATTAATTTCATAATTTTTGAAATTAAGGATTATGCTTAAGTGAATTTATATTGATTTTTAGTATATGGAGAAAGTGATTTATTGAGCCAAGTAAATAATGATAAATTCAAATTTATGAATTTTTCCATGATATTCTAAGCATAAGCTATTTCATGGTATTTTTTATTTTTGGAAAAAATGTCAATTTTTGCAATCCATGAACAGTAACCCACGTCATTGTGAACATTAATTTGCTACAGTGATTTGCTACAGTAGATAGCATGATTTTGGAGGAAAGTAAATTATAAATTGCGATTAGGCCCGACCCATGCTCCGGCCCGGCCTGATTCGATGGAGGTTCGGTTATAAAGAGGAGCCCGCAAGTTAGGGTTTTCATCTTTCATTTGCACCCGACTCCATTTCCCTCTTCTTCTCTTCCTGTTCTCTGCTTCTTCTTTTCTTTCCCTCCTATTCAGTACGATCCAGCTGTGGATTTCTTCAAGAAATCTCTACCAACTGCCTTGAAGGTCATCGATTCCATTCAAGGAAGCTCTAAATTTCTGCAATTCAAGCCTAGGGTCGCTGTTTTTGGGAAAAATCACGATTAAGGTAAGTAGATGCTACCCTTTCTTGATTGAATGATGAAATCTCGTATTAAACTTGATATGAAACTGGGGGGAATGCGTGACACCCAACAAATTCATGGTTTGGGGCGTAGTGTTCGTAACAGTTAGGGTAAGTAAGGTTTGAGAGGAATTTGTCATGAATGAGTGAATTTATGAACTAGAGGACTCGTTAGCAGCTTTTGTATTCTTAAAATGTGATGTTAGTTGATTCGGTTCAAACGAGGGTACAAACTAGAGGTTTTCTCTTTCTGTGCCTACCATGTGTTTGTTAAAATGCTCGTGTGTCAGTTTTATACATTGAATTGAAAGTAAAACTTGTTGATGTTGTATGTGTAGTTTGTGACATGTATTTTTGTATGTTATGTATGATGTGTTATTTAAAACGAATGATTGTAAAAGGGTTGTTCATGGCCCCTGATTGGCATGAGGAGAGGTTTGTTCATGGTCCTTGATTGACATGAGTGGAGGATTGTACATGTCCTTCTATTTATATGTGGTTATATGCATACGATCTTGGGAGTAGGTATCGGACCCATATGTTTTATTTTGATCATGACATGCGCATCCAAAAATTTTGCTTATTCCACCTTGTACTAACCATTATCTACTTACTGAGTCTATTTAGACTCACATGATTTGTTATTTTTTTTCTTTAGATCCCAGCTCAGGTGGGGAACCTCAAGATGGGGCAAGTGGAAGACCAAATCTTGGAAACCATTAGAACATCTCTAATTAAAGTTATTTGAATTTTATGCTCTTTTGACATTAGCATTATGTAGACAGTTATGGAGCTAGATTTGACCTTGACAAACATATTGTATTCAGTATTTCGAATTGGATTATGATTTATGTGGACGCATGTAGTTATGATCATTCGGTTTGCTTGTTGCGTATGGATAAATTTGAACGATTTTCTTCCATATGAATGCCTTTATCATATGAAGATACAAATATATAACTATGGAGTTGAATGTCACATATTGAAATGAATTTGAATTGCTTATGCATAACAGGTTGTGTATTACATACCAACGGTACTATTAGGGGTGACTTTGTCTCTTGCTCAAAGAGACATTAAGAGGAGTCTAGCCTATTCTACAATGTCTCAATTGGGTTTCTAACCTCTGAGCTAAGCGGGCTCACATAGCAGAAACAGTGCATAGGAATTCGGTAAATTGCCGGGACTGGGACCTATGATCTTACATATGGACAATTCCTCAATATCTTGTTCATTCGCAAGAAAATATTCTCTTTTTGCGTCGGTAAAAAAAAAACATGTTCTTCTAAAATTGAAGCTATTCGACTTCCATTTGAGAAATATGGATCGATTTACTTTGAAATTATTACTTATCGTTATCATTATTGTAATGATAATGGATCTTTTGAAGAAATTAAAAGAATTTGGTAAGGATTTGTTATTCGCACTTATAAGATTATTGGTTACCCTTATTTCACTTATTTCACTTAGTCTACGTGTTATTCCTATTATAATAAGTAATAAATAAGGGATATCTAGAATAAGTAATAAATAAGGGATATCTAGAAAAAAGAATAGGAATATGGAAAATTCAATAGAATAGGTTTTCGTTTTGACAAAAGAATAGGGGAAGAAAGCTAGAATAGGTGAATGACGGGAATTGAACCCGCGCATGGTGAATTTGTGAATGAGTCAAATTTGTAGCAGCTGCGGGAAGATTATTTCGAAAGGCCATTCTATTATTATGTCTATTATTAGGTCGAAGGGCCTTTCGTTTGGAAACCCCAACCCCCCTGGTTGAGTCTTGCCGGGAGGATTCTGCTATAGTTTTGCTTTTGAGGCGTTTGAAGTTGAGATACTCTCTTTTTTATTTCTCCATTTGGTTTGCGGAAAATGGGATTTTTTTTTTGCAAATTCTTTTATTTTATTTTATTTTTGAATCCATCTCGTTTTATCTTTTAAGATCCCCAGTATTGTTCGTAGAAACGGAAACCTTTTTATTAAAGGTCTTATTAGACCTCTTATTCGAACTGAAAAAGGTTTCTTTTTCTCTTTTCTAATTCTTTTTTTGAGTTCTTCCAAAATGGGTGTAAAAAAACAAGGTTTTTTTATAGGACGACCAAAAGGTCTTGCCACTGCCCCTCCCCACATTGTTAAATAAAAAGAAGGTAATCGAATTGTACCAATTGTTTAATAGATCGTTTTCTGCGAAGATAAAAATCAAAAAGATTCTTCATTTCCAAAATTCTACCAGAATCTGGTAATATATGAATAAGAATCTTTCAATCAAACAAAGATTTCAATGATTTGTTTCCCATCTTCGTATTTCCAAACTGAAATACACACGATAGGAAATGGAAATAATTTCCAATCGAGTTCCCCCTAAATATTCTCTTTTGATAAACCAACCCTTACCAGAATTATGGATATTAATTACAAGGAGGAGCAACTAACCCCTTACATACCAACCCCTATATATTATGGGGAGATGCTGCCGAAATTTTTGTAGGTCATATGGTACCCTTTTAACTAGTTATTATGAATATTTAGAAACGAGACGTTGAACTTATCTTTTACACTTCATAATTCATGCTAAATTTCATATATATTCAACATCAAATCATGAATTATCATGTGATTATATCAACTAAATAAAACAGCAATATCAAGCAAAATTTTCAGCAAGTTTAGGCTAGTTAATGAACTCATATTCAACACTAATCACTTCCTACTTTCATCTATACTTCTTGATTTCATAATTGCTATTAAATTCCCATTAAATTTCAAAATTGAAAACATCATAAATCCTCATTAAAAGATTCATTATGAATCATATTTGCATCTCAAATGCTAAGTTAGAAAAGCTAAATTAAAATCATTCAAACACAAGCATATACTTACTTGTATTGAATAACACTTAACTCCTCTTCTCAAGCAAGCTTCTTAACTTTAATTCCTCCTTTTCTTTCTTTTTTTCTTCACTTATTTTTGAGTTTGAAAGGTGGTGGAAAAGGGAATGTGGGCTGCTTTTGGAAAGGAGAGTTCCAAATGCTGAAAATTTCTAAGTCCTCCTCTTATGCATATGGACGTTCCTCCTCTCCTTAATAATAGCTGGAAATTTTCAGCTAGTGGACCCCACATGCCACCTCATCTGTGCTAATTCCAATGCAATTCTATCCCCTTAGATGACATGGCAACTTGTGGGCCATTTAAATTAATTTTTTCTTAATTAAAAATTTACTAATTATCCATTGCATTAAACCATCTCAAATCTGTCCACCAGATCATGTCTACAATCAGCTACTGTTTTCCAATTGTTTTCAATGAATTTTGTGGATTTTAAATGCATATTTATATTCCCTATTACCTAGGCTAATTATCTATGCATTTTTCCATTTTTTAAAAATAAAAAAAAATCACATTTTGGCCACTTGAACGGTCACACCTTTCTACTCCATTTTCTGATGCCTATGCACATCCCTATTTTGCGGCACTTATCTTATCATTATTAATTTTTTTGCAGCTTTATTTAATTAGTCATTTAATTACCTAGTAGTGTGAGGCAATTAGGGTCATTTTATCTTAAAAAAATTTTAAAATATGCATAGAGCTGCCAAACTGTCCACATTATCCAAGAGGCATGTTGCTGTCCATTTTTTCTTTTTCCATTCAACGGTCCAGATCTGCCCTTTTTGGTCTACTAGTTTCTCCAATCTCATGTTGGCTAGGGACCTCTTGAGCAACTTCTTTTCTTTTGTTTGTTCTCCTTCCTGATCTTGTTTCCACCATAATGCTTTTCTGAATATTTAAAAGTATATAATCTTTCATTTATAATTAGGGTTAGATCATCATATATGTATTATCAGCATAAAATTAAAAATCAATTTGCACATTCATCATCATAAACATTCATAACCATCCATATTCACATTAACAAACATATATTATCATACATTCCTTATTTTCTAGTACATCACACCTATATATATGTACAACACCTCATAGCAAAGTCTCCTGATCTCATAATTATACATCTTAAAGTTCATAAAAATAAAGAAAACTCAGCGCCTACCCGCTCTCCTCTTAAAGTAATGATGACGCTTATGCCTAGGCGACACCTCGGTAGGTTCTTGTGATAGAGCTAGTATCAGACCAAGCATGATTGTTCTCTCTTCCACCATTATTATTATTGTCACTACTATCACTGCTGCTTTCACTTTCATAACCATTTTCTTCTTCATCTACCATTGGTTCAAGATATCGTAATGGTGCTACCATTGAAAACAATTTACCCGTGTTTCTATCCACGTGGGTCATAACTTCACCAGGACGAGGAGTAGATTCAGGTGGCTCTATAAATCCTCGGACACGACCCTCTTCTATAAAAGGAACCATGTCTTTTTCTCTCTGTCGAATACTCTCCCAGGTCTTTCCATATCGAAATTGGAGATATCCACCTTCAAATTTATACCAAGGTCCCGAAGTAGGAGGTACAGGTGCTGGAGTACTATTCCAAAACTGCTGTAGTTCTTGAGGAGATATATAATTTGTGGGCGTACGAAGGGTTCCTAAAGATTCAGAATGATAAGCCGATATACCCTCAGCTCTAGGAGCCCTCTGCTAGACTCCACAATATTTGACCTCTGCTGGGATCTATCTTGCAGATGAGGTGGATGCTGTCTAGAAGAAAAACCTGGAGGTGCTAATGAAAAAGGGTCTGCATCACGTTGTGACTCTAACCACCTATTAACACTCTTCAATTCTTCATTTCTTTTCTTCTTCCATCTCCTTCTTTAACTCTTCTGCACTCATCACTCATTTTCCCTTATCGGCCATCTGTTCAGATATATAATTGCATTAGTTATATACTAAAAAAATAACGCCTTGCAAATCATTTTGCAATACATCATCATATATCATGATAATGACCTATAAAATTCTCATAGAGTCATATATATCATGTCTCATCATCAAACTTAGGCTTTTCCATGCCTATTTACCAGTCCATGCTCTGATACCAAGCTCTGCATTCCTTGGCTATAGGACCTGCTTGCCCGCATTTATAGTACTGATTTGATCCTTTTAGGCATTCGCCGAAATGTCGCCTTTGACATTTCTGCAGAAAGGCGGGAGTTTCTTCTTTGGAGCTCCTTTTCCTCTCTTTACATTTCCTTTCTTACCTCTTTCTTTGCCTGGTTCAGTTTCCTTTGTTCCAAAACTGAACATTTTTTACCCAAACCTTAATTCCTGTGTTCTTAATGCCTCAATTTCTAATGCTCTTTCCATCTCTAAACATGAAGCATAATCTTTAATTAGCAAGGGAGCGAGGCTTTCTCTGAGGTACAGCTTCAGTCCTTGCTGGAATCTTTGTGCCTTATTGCTTGGCTCATTAGCAATCCAAGGTACATATCGAACTAGGGCATTGAACTTCGTAGCGTATTCGGTAACAGACATTCTTCCCTGATAAAGCCTTTCAAATTCTGTCACTTTCTGGCTTTGTAACCCAACAGGGAGGTATTCCTTATTGAACTCCTCAACAAATGTTGGCCAAGATACCTCTTCTGGTTGTGGCATCGTGACCAATATCGTTTCCCACCATTCATGTGCATCCTTAATCAATAAATGTGTGGCGCACAATACCTTATGGCAATCGTTACATGGAGAGATTCTAAATAATTTCTTGATCTCTGTCATCCATTGTTCGGCTTGTACTGGATCAGGTTCTCCTAAAAATTTTGGGGGTCACTGAGCCAAGAATGCATTAATCGCCTTTCTATCAGCTTCCATTAGCTGATTTTCATCTTCTATGGGTGCTATTGTGGGAGTCGGGCCAACCATCGGAATGGCTCTATCTCTTTCAGTATTGCCTAACTGGGCCTGCTGTGTTCTTTCCCACAAACCTTGAATAATATCTGCTGTCTGCGCTGCCCAATCACGAGTAGCCTACTGCATTGCCTCCTTTATTGCTACAACTATCCTCTCCTCTATGAGTCGAGCCTGTCTTGACTCATACTTAGCTTCTACATTTTATTCTGGACTTACATTTTCTCGTCTTTATCGAGTTCTTGAACTTTCACTATTGGATTCAGGTTCCGCCCTTTTTGAATCCGAATTTTACTTTAATTTAATGCATTTTTATCCTCATTAACTCATAGTTGACTTTTGGTATTTATTTTATTAAAAAGTATTTCATAAAATGAAGTTATATGGCTGTTTACATGTCCTTAGCTGCCACCTATTTCATGCTCCTTTTGAACCATTTAATTATGCATTTAATTAAGAGATAATAGCAGGGATTTTCTCATTTTTAGTAATTCACAAAATACCCTACAAATTACCCCCTCTTGACACCTCAAATTTGTCTTTATTCATTTGCTTATTTTATTCAATTTCATCATAAATGTTATTTACTTTATGGTTTGAAAAGTCAAAATCTCTAATCAAAATTTCGTGCATGCTTAATCCCATAATCATTTGCATGATTAAATCCTTCCATAACTTTGATTTCACAATTTTAGCCGTTCATTTCAAATTTCATCTCAATCCGATCTTTTTAGCCCAAGTTATGATCATTTTAAGTTTTGAACGGTGATGATCAATTTTCATCAAAATTTTCATAATTTAATTTTCCCATATGATTAAGCACAAAATTATGTGCTTTCTCCTCAATTTTCACCTTAATCCGTCGTACGGTCATCAAGTTATGAATTTTTCAATATTTTCTCAACTTGGCTTTATAATTAGCCTCCTTATCTCCATAAATCATCTTATTAAATTTAATTTAATTTTTTTCATGGCATACTAATATTTATCCATCCTCAGTATGATATTTCAATCATAGTAAACCACATTATCTTCAATTGGAATATTTAAACATCATTCCCACAAATGACCTAATTGTAAAAATCTTAAAAATTATAAATACTTCAATTATGAATACATTATTAATACATAAATCATTCAATGGCATTTACATGACTTCTACTCAAATTAGGCTTTCACAATACCCAATCAAGAGGAAATTAAGGAACAGATATTGAAAGAAACACATTTTTCTCCATTTTCGATGCATCTAGGTAGCACCAAGATGTATCAAGACATTAAAAGAATGTATTGGTGGAATAATAGGAAGAGAGAAATTGCTGAATATGTGGCTAAGTGTCTAACATGTCAAAGGGTTAAGGCTGATCATCAAAGAATGCATATGGATGCAGGCTGCGGTCTGTGATCCCGGTTTAAAGGGACATGGGCTGCGGTCTGTGGTTCTTTAAACCAAACGGACTGCGGTCCTTCAGGATAACGTACGGTGCACCGGTACAAGGAATAGGCTAGTTGTAGAGCACGGTTGGGATGACCGGGGCCCACTTTACATAAGGCCAAGTCACTAAGGGATGGCAGGAGTGCCAGTGGTGCCTTCCCTGAGATGGGAGCAGGATAAATAAACAACCGCTGGGCTAGCGTGTTGTTAAGGATTCTCTTCCAAAAGGTAGCATGATCACTTGCTAAGTGTCACTACTGGATGGGGAGAAATTCATTTGTATACATTTTTCTTTTCAAAAGCCCAAAGATTGGGATATAAAAGCATTTATACAAAAAGTTATCCTAAAAGGGATTTTTATGAGCTAATATGCATATGTTACCCTAAAAGACGGGGTGTTTTACACAAAAGTGTAAATAACAGGGATAAAAGAAAATGTTTTTATGCAAATGCAGTTATGAAAATGATTTATGTATTTTATTTGCCTTGTTTGCTATAAACAAGCCCTACGACGCGGATTATGAAAAAGATTTTTTTGAAATGTGGATTGGACATAAGAATGTCCATTTCTAAAGAACCTAAATGTTAAGGGTTTATGGACATGAGAATGTCCAATGTTAATGTGTTTAAAGAAAAAGTGTTTTAGGACATATGAATGTCCATTGCCAAAAGAAGCTATATGAAAAATATTTTGAGACATAAAATGTCTCCTAGCTAAAGGATTTTATGATGGCTTATGTTAATGATGTTTTGAGATATAAAATGTCTCTTGGCCGAAGGATTTTATGATGGTTTATGTTAATGATGTTTTAAGACATGAGATGTCTCCTTTGCATAAGGATTTATGTTGTTTTGGACGTAAAACGTCCACTGGCAACCAATGATTTCATGTAATGGCTATGAACAGTAAAAATGTTCATATAAGATAAAAGGGAACTCATCATCAAAGGTAAAATGTGTATGTTTTGCCTAAACAAGCCCAGGCGTGGCTTGTAAATGATTTTAAAAATGAATGCTTTATGAAAACATTCAAGGACATGGAATTTTCCTCATAAATAAAGGATTTCACGATGGTATTTTAGGACATATACATGTCCTTAGGAACAAGGCATTCTTGATGTTTATGAAAAAGGTTTTCAAGAAGCCTTGTGTTGGAAATATGTGGAAAATAAGCCAAGTCTATGTTTTGATGATTAACAAATCAATTTGAGTAAGTCTTGGTTACTAACATGTTTGTGGAAATGATTAAAGATTATAAATTTGATGAATATGAAGCATGGCAAGTCAAGTCGATTTCCAAGTCGACTCAAGCATCGACTTAGGCCAAGTCGATCCCCAAGTCGACTCCAGCATCGACTTCGAGACGTCATTTCCTTCCAGAGTTGAAATCAAGACTGAGAGGTGCCGAAGTCGCATCCCAAGTCGACTGCGCTTGCGACTTGGGTGAAGTCGCAGACCAAGTCGACTCCAGTAGCGACTTGGAGGCGTCATTTCTGTCCAGAGTTGAAACCGAGAACAAGGGCTGCCGAAGTCGCATCCCAAGTCGACTCCGCATGCCACTTGGGTGAAGTCGCAGATCAAGTCGACTCCGACTTCGACTTCAATACGAAAAAATGCAGATCAAGATAACTCAATGATAGATTCAAGAGATTCAAAAGAAAATGAAGATCAAATGAGGATCAAGTGAAGACCAACGCAAAGCTGCATATTTCTCATGGAGAATTGAGATCATGCATTTGAACCTCTCTTATGCATTCCAATACTCAAAGACACAAGACTCAAGACATGGAGTAAAATGTGCTTTAAGATAGAAGAATTAAAGAATCATAAAGAGTCTTAAAGGAAGAACAACCAAACATGAAGAAACTCAAGCAAGCAAAGCATTCCAAGGATTTCGAGTTCATCAAGCAAGCTGTCTAGGTGAAGTCGCATCCGAAGTCGACTCCACCTGCGACTTGGGTCAAGTCGAGGACCAAGTCGACCCAGACTGGAACTTGAAGAAGTTGCGAACAGGCGAAGTCGCACCCGAAGTCAACTCCATCTGTGACTTGGGCGAAGTCGCACCCGAAGTTGACTCCACCTGCGACTTGGGTCGCAACGGTTGGAAATTTTTCAAACGTTGGCGCATTAAATGCGCGCCACCTACCTCCAAATGTTCAGATTCCCTCCACAATTATAAAAGGCAATCAATACGAACGAGGAGGAGAGCTGAGAATTCATTAAGTGAGCATAACTCACATCTTTAAGAGCTTCAAGTGATCAAGCCAATTTTTAGAAGAAGAACCTTGCTTCAAACTATCAAGAGCTGCTTGCTGAATCTCTACACCTACACTACAAGTTCTTCTCTGCGCCAAATCTGCGTCTACACAACAGTAACGTGTAGAAACTTTCTTTTATTCTTATTGTTGTATTGAACTTGTTTTAGCTTGGGTAGCTAAGAACAAGTGTAAGCAAAGTAGTGTGTGATTGGAGTGGAACTCGTCACCTACTTATGCTGTGTATTGTTGATGCCCCCTAGAGCTAGAATCTAGAAGAGAGCGGAGGCTCTGGTTATATATGCCCCCTAGAGCTAGAATCTAGAAGAGAGTGAAGACTCTAGTTGTATTCGCGAAATACATAGTGGAACCCAAGTCCCAAGAGGTGTGAGCTTGGAAAAGTGGAGTAGGGAGGTTGCCCAAACCACTATAAAAATCTTGCTTGTTGATTTTTATTTCTGCTCTCCTACACTATATTGCTTTCCACTTTGTTTCTTCATAAAGGGGACTAGATTAATCCGGGGTAAAGTTTATGTTTAAGTTGTAAATTTTTAAATACCCAATTCACCCCTCCCCTCTTGGGTAATTGTCATTAACTCGGGACCAACACCTTGCCCTAAAGATAAAATGCTTGCTTACTGAGTTGTCACTCACGTTTTGTTTTCCCAACCCATAGACAGGTGAAAGAAGAGATCTGGCAAAGGAACAGGAGCCATCCATTGAAGAAATGGAAAGTTATGATAAGTTTCATGTGCTAAGGTAAGCTAATGTCTATGTGAACTTAATTAGAATTTTAAGTTCTATATATGATTCAAAGATTGAATGTATGAATGTATGGATGTATGGATTGTAAAATGTAATGCTTAAGTCAAGGGAACTTTCACTGTAGAAAGGCATGAAAAGATGCTATGAGTTTGTGCATATGAACTTAGTTAGAATTCTAAGTTCCATGTGAATCAAGGACTGAATGTATGCAAGTATGATATGTACAATGATTGAGTGTATAATGACAGGCATGTAAAGATGCTATGAATGAAATGATGAATTTTATTACAAGAGAAATGTCACAATGTGTGATGATTGTCGTGTCAAGTTATGAATGATGACAGATGAATAAACAAAAAAAATTTGGACATATTCCAATTAAGAACCCTCCGCGTGATCAGGGCAACAATCCTAATTCACATTTACCAATCGATAGATCTTGAGGTAAGGAAGTGACGTCTCGGTTTGGGGCGCCACAGTTGTTGGTATCAGAGCAAGGATTGGTAAATAGGCGGAAGAAGGAGAAAATCAAAGATGATGAAAGGATAGGTCTGATGCCACAGAAGTTGATATCAGAATATGGATTGATAAATAGGCATGGAAAGCAAAGGCTTGATATCACAAAGATGATATTTCAGCAAAGATTGATGGACAGATATAGAAGAAAAATGGAAAATGATGCAAGAAATAGATTGAGACTATAAGACACATACGATATGTATTGTCTTATATTGTGTGTCATTATGACACAAGGATATAATTAATTAAGGAAATGTAGCTGGTCACTATGTTTCATGAAATAGATGGTATACGAAGGAAAAATGATATGAGGACAATGAGATGAAGTAGGAGATAAGAGAGTTTAAGAAAAGACAAAGGATAGAAGGGAATCAGAACAGCTGGTGGGTTATGGAACCCTACATAGAGACCCTTTTACCTAAGGTAGACTATACCTCACATAAGATAGCACGAGACTGTGCTATGTGAAACATATGTTTAAGGTGTAGAGCCATGGTGACATATGGTAGGCACCAAAGCGCCAACTTTCTAAGTGATTGTTTGATTAGTGTTTATAATTATGATAAAATGACAGATTATGCAAATATAATCTGTATGTATAGGGAAAAGCAACCTTACACCATGAAATGCGCAGGTAGAAATGAGAAAGGTAGGAAAAAGGGAGTTTCAAATGTATGATGTTTAATGTTATAAAAATACAGATGCATATGATTTCATTTAAGTGCTAAGTTATATGAAAAAAAAAGATCATTGATCTTTCTAGATTATGTTATTGACTATGTATGATGATTCTATGATCAGAAATGATCATATTAACTATGTGTGATATGAATCCTATGATAAGACATGAATATATTATGACTTTTCGTGTTGCTCTCTACTAAATGCTTATCACCTTAGTTTTGAACAAGGGATAGGCAGTTACTGATATGAGTCAACAAGAAAGAAGAGAAGCTAGTAGCAAATCTAAACGATCAGGACAAGTGAGTCCATAAGCTCATTAACGACGGGCAAATATAAACCCTAAGTCAAAGGATTTGAGGTGTTACCGCTAAGAGTAATATCTCACAGGTAGAAAGAGTAAAGGATAACTACAACTTTAGAAAGAGCTATGCAATAGGCCCCTCAAGATTGTGTGGCTTAGACAGAAAGAAGATTATAGGGCCTTTGGAAAATACCCAACAGGACCAATTAGAAGCAGGTGGAAAAGATAAAACGGTACAGGTAATAAATTTTTACATAGTACCCAAACTTTTAAAGGTTAATAATGGTAAGATAGAAGTAAATGGGAAGGCTATTGATGCCTTTCTATCTCAGTATCCACCTAAGTTCTTAGGCGAATTAGATTTTATTCAAGATGAGCAGTCAGTGGATGACTGAACCCAAGAACATGTTCAAGGTTTGAGCATGTAGTCAAATGTAATGTCCAAGCATTGTTTGGCAATGCTTATAAGTAATAGGAAACCCTAAAATGACTATTATGTCATAATCAAAGAAGGTAATCTGGAAGAATTTGTTAAGAAATGTCTTCCAATAGAACATCAGGATATACCACATGTTGGTAATGAACATGTACAATTAGGGCAAGGATAACTTGCCACTAAAAACTAAGGAACCTGGTGTAGGAAAAGAAATGAATAAGAAAGATCAACTCAATCGATAGCTATAATTGATGGGAAATCCCTGCAAATTATTGCAGAAAGGTGTAGCAAACTATGCCTAGTTAACATGTATAGAAGGAAAAGAAGATCACACATATGATACCACAAAAGTTGGTATCTATCATAGTAAGAGATGGTAGATAAATGAATAAAAGAATGAAGGCAATAATGATTGCTGTAATTCTTTTCAATTTAGATATGATTGAAAGATAGATACGAGAGAAATGATTTCTCTATGATATTCATAAGAAATGAGGTTAGGAAAATTTGAAAATGATAAGGACCCTTACTAGTTTATGAAAACTTGAAAGGGAACAGAGGAAGAAAATATTTCTGGTTTAGTACCGGTATTCCTAATAGATAGTCTACAATGGTAAAATCTAGCGGTAGACATTATAAGAAGAGAAGGAATGGATAACTTGGCAAAGGTGACTTTTCCCAAGACATATATGAAATTCCATGTATGAAACTCTGTACGAGAGCAATTTTTGCTCTATATTATAAAATGAATGTATTATGTTAAATTGATAATATGTGAAAATGATGGCTATAGATTTTTATGAATGAATGGGTAATTTAAAAGTTACCCTATGATAAGACAGGAAATGATGCAAATTCTCCATGTATAAGGGAAAACAGTGACAAATGACACAAATGAAGGGCAAATGCCAATGAGAAACCCATGTGTGAACAAGGAATAGTAGAGATAAGTGATAGGTCTAATGGACCAAGGCTAAAAATGCCACTAAGACAGAGTAGCGCAGTGGAAGCGTAGTGAGCCATTGGAATATTATAAATAATGATAAGTTAGTAAATTATATGGACCTTATCCCCAATATATGAAATATAATAGGTTTCAGGATGAAACCTGTTATAAGGGGGGGAGGATTATGAAACCCCAACCTAAATAAGATTCAATGTGTGCATTGAACATGTACATGTGACTTATATATGATTAAATGAAAATTTTGGATGATTTTAGGATTTTATGATATTTTGCAACTAGGGTTTAATTAAGAAGGGTGATTAAAGATTTAATCGTCGGAGCGCATTATGAGTCAAGGTGACTGAAGGAGCATAATGAGGATTAAAACATGCTAATGTGGTATGAATGTTTAGTTAATTTTCATGATTTAATTAATGGAAAATAAAATGAAAATTATGGAATTATGTTGGAAAACACTAGAAAATTCATAACTCAACGCTTGTAAGGCGGATTCAAGTGAAATTTGAAATGAAAGTTGATGATGTTGGGCTTGGTATTATGGGATTATTGAATTATGAAAATACTTGATGAAATTGGATTAATGATTTATTGATCATATTTCAATTTCAACCGTTAACTTTAAACGGCTATAACGGGAGCTAGGAAAATCGGATTGAGATGAAATTTGAAACGGTTGAATGAAATTATGAGATGTTTATTTTGGATGGCTTGGATTAAGCTTGAAATTTTGGGAAAATACCTGCAATGAAAAAGGTGAGCATGGTTGACTAATGCTCCTCAAAAGCACCTTTCCATTAATGGCTAGAGTACATGGATTAAATGCATTATTTAATGGGAGATGACGTGTCAAATGAAGCACATTTCTAAGGTATTTTATGTATTAATATAAAATGCAAATATCCAAATAAAATCCCAGCAATGAGTGTCCATAATTGATGAAGCTATGAGTGCTCAAGTGAGCATAGGTGAGGTCTCCAAGGCAAGCATGTTGATGGGCTGGTTGCTCCATATTTTTTGAACTTTTTATTTTATAAAATATGTATATATATAGCTGAAATGTTGGGATACATAAATGGGCATTTAATTATGTAAAAAAAATCCAAGGAAATTCATGAATTGCAGGTGCCATGAAAGGTGGAAAAATGGACAGCTTGTATATGCAAATGAAGTCCTATGTTTGATGCTGCTGTAATAATTTTTTTTAATTTTTTTACACCAAATTAATACATGAATTAAGGGGTAATTAGGTGTATAATTTACCCTCAAAATTGGGTTATTAAAAATGGGAGAAAAATCAGAAAATGGGCAGCAGATGGACGTTATGGTGGAAGCAGATTTACAGTCAAGATGAGGGCAGATTTGTGGATTTTTAAAAAATGGCAAAATGCAATTTTATGTGGCTGTGAGTTCACCAGCACATAAGGGGGATAGGGATGCATTTATTTGTGTGGAAAATGCCCAGCAAGTGGGGCCCACAGCTGGAGAAAATCCAGCTCCTCAAAGGCATGCACGTTCACATGAGAGAGAGAGCCCTTGGAAATTTCCAAATGCTGGATTTTTATTCCATGCAAACAGCAGCTCACGTCCCCAACTTGGCCAGCAAAGAGAAGGAAAAACCAAGGGAAAAGAAGGGGAATTCGGGGAGGATTATGTTGGAAACATGAGGAAAATAAGCCAAGTCTATGTTTTGATGATTAACAAATTAATTTGAGTAAGTTTTGGTTACTAATGTGTTTGTGGAAATGATTAAAGGATATACAAGTGAAGAAAATGAAGCATGACAAGTCAAGTTGATTTCCAAGTCGACTCAGGCTTCCACTTAGGCCAAGTCGATCCCCAAGTCAACTCAAGAAGCGACTTCAAGACGTCATTTCCTTCCAGAGTTGAAATCGAGAATGAGAGGTGCCGAAGTCGCATCCCAAGTCAACTCCGCTTGCGACTTGGGTGAAGTCCCAGACCAAGTCGACTCCAGCATCGACTTCAAAATGCCATTTTCTTCTAGAGTTGAAATCGAGAATGAGAACTGCCGAAGTCAGATTCCAAGTCGACTCCGCTTGCGACTTAAGTGAAGTCGCAGACCAAGTCGACTCCAGCTTCGACTTCAGTGCGGAAATTGTTGAAATAAAAGATTTGAATGGAGTTGAAGATCAAGACAACTCAAACAATCAAATGAAGTCCAGAGCAAGCAAAGTTGCATATTTTCATGGAGAATCGAAATTATACATTTGGACCTCTCTCAAGACATGGAGTCAAATGTGCTTTAAGATAGAAGAATTAAAGAATCTTAAGTATAATCAAAGGAAGAACAACCAAACATGAAGAGATTCAAGCAAGCAAGGCATTCCAAGAACTTCAAGTTCAAATAGCAAGCTGTTCAACTAGCAAGCTGAAAGAGTGAAGTCGTACCCGAAGTCGACTTCACCTGCGACTTGGGTCAAGTCGAGGACCAAGTCGACCCAGAATGGAACTTGAAGAAGCTGCGGACAGGCAAAGCGCACCCGAAGTCGACTCCATCTACGACTTGAGTGAAGATCAAGTGTAGAAACTTTCTTTTGTTATTTCTTGTTGTATTGAATTTGATTTAGTTTTGGTAACTAAGATCAAGTGTAAGCAAAATAGTGTGTGACTGGAGTGGAACTCGTCACCTACTTGTGCTGTGAATTGTTGATGCCCCCTAGAGCTGGAATCTAGAAGAGAGCAGTGGCTCTAGTTGTATTTGTAAAATACAATAGTGGAAACCAAGTCACAAAAGGTGTGAGCTTGGAAGAGTGGAGTAGGGAGGTTGCCCAAACCACTATAAAAACCTTGCTTGTTGATTTTTATTTCTGCTCTCTGCACTATATTGCTTTCCATTTTGTTTCTTCATAAAGGGGACTAGATTAATCCGGGGTAAAGTTTCTATTTAAGTTGAAAATTTTTAATTACCCAATTCACCCCTCCCCTCTTGGGTATTTGCCATTAACTCGGAACCAACAAGTGGTATCAGAGCAGGTCTTTGAGTTTTACCAAAGAGATCTTTTTGATATGGCATCCCAATCCACTTCCGTTCCCGCATTTGCTGAAGGCCAATCCTTTACTAGGCCACCATTGTTTGATGGGAACAATTTTAGATATTGGAAGCTACGTATGAAACAACTCATCATGGCTGCAAATATGGACTCTTGGATTGCAATCCAAGACGGTGTAATCTTGCCTATTGATGAAAGAGCTTCCAAACTGTGGCGCCCCGAACCGAGGCGTCACATTTGTCCTTACTCCGGGATCTTGTCGATTGGTAAACGTGAATCAGGATTGTTGCCCTGATCACGTGGCGGGTTCTTAATTGGATCTCGTCTAATTTTTTCTTTTTCTTTTCTTTCATCACATAAAAATATACTCATCATCATTCATGATGGACTTATCCATAACATCATAAATCATCAACTTCTCATATTATTCATAACTTCACAATTTCATACAACCTATGTCCTTTTTCATCATATCCCATTAGGGAATCTATTCATACAAAAATCTACTAACCTTTGTAGATTCCTCTTTTCCTTTAGCAACCCATGCCCTTCATCTCTTGGCTTTCCCTACACCTGTCTGAGGTTGGGAAAACAAAACATGAGTCGAAACTCAATAAGCAAGCATTTTTCATTTTAAATGCATTCCTCTCCATTTGGTAGAAGACACTTAGCAAGTGATCAACTACCAACGGAATAGAAACCTTTTTCGTAAATCATATTTCGAAACCTTTTATAAACCATTCATGTAAATCATTCGTAAATGCATTTCTCTCCATTCGGTAGAAGACACTTAGCAAGTGATCAACTACCAAAGGAATAGAAACCTTTTCGTAAATCATATTTCGAAACCTTTTATAAACCATCATGTAAATCATTCGTAAATGCATTTCTCTCCATTCGATAGGAGACACTTAGCAAGTGATCAACTATCAATGGAATAGAAACATTTTCATAAACATTGGATGTGCAAATGCTTCCTTTTCACTCCTGACATAAACCTTCGTGTGCGGGTACGCTAGCTCAGGGAACATCTCACATAACATAGTCCAATACGCCGGCTGTCTCCGACTTGGCCTCATCAAGGGGAACCTCTCTTCCTCTTGACGCCTACATGATTCCTACATGCATGACTTTTGATTTTCCCAGTGTTATATACCTCTTACACCAGGTAACTTGTCATTCTCATGTAGAGAATTATTTGCACCATCCCTTAAAAACATAATTTCAAATTCATGCTTTCCTTTTCAATCCATGTATGAAAATGCAATGCATTCATTCAAACATAACATTCCTTTGCCTCCACCTCTGAGGAGGACGCCGTCGGCACACAGCCCATACGACTCGGCAATGATGAAGGGGGACTCTCTGATCCGCTTTCTACCTTCACCAAAGCCTCTTCCTTATACATCATACATGTGCAAATGTCCATGAACATCACATAATATCAATATGCCGGCATGACTTTTCATAAAAACTCATAAACATTCATCATTTCAAAATATTATAGGAATGGCCACCCTTAAACACATTTCATAAATACTTGAGAATAAAACATATTTTCAAAGTTGTGCTTGCTTACAAATCATCATTTTCAAAAGGATTGCTTGCTTACAAATCATCATTTTCAAAAGGATTGCTTGATTACAATAAAGCAATAAAATCATATTTTAAAAAAAGTTCGCTTGCTTACCTTTGCTTTGCTTCAACCTGACTCCTTTATCCTTTCCTTTCATTTTCCTATACAAGGAAATTTGATATTTTATCCATCTATTCCATGTCTTAGCTTGCTTCCCATGCATGCTTTACGATCACATATTACCTCTTTTTTATAGAGGTTATCCTTTTATAAATACTTAGTCATTACTCATTTATATGAATTTTTATCCATAAATCCTTTAAAAATTCCATCCATATATCCTCATAAATATATAAAAATAAATCTCAATTTTTCCCAAAATACGTTGTTCACTATTCATAATTACTGTTCATGTCACTGTAGCAGATTACTGTTTATCATCACTGTTCACGTTTACTGTTCACCCGAGGTTACTGTTCACAGCAACGTGGGTTACTGTTCATGGGTTCCAAAAATTGACATTTTTCCCAAAAATAAAAAATACCATGACATAGCTTATGCTTCGTATATCATGGGAAATTTCATACATTTTGAATTTATCATCATTTACTTGGTTAAATAAATCATTTTCTCCATGTACTAAAAATCAACATAAATTCACTTAAGCATAATCCTTAATTCTAAAAATCATGAAATTAATATATCATCATTCCAACATCATATTTATCATAATAATACATCCCAAATCATCATTTATCAAATTTGGAGCATTATTTCCACATATCATACATGATTTTCCCGAATGTTCTATCTTTGCTCCAAATTTTCGATGTTTCGGCATAATTCTACTTTGGCATTATAACCTTACTTATTTTCTCATGATTAGGCATTATATAAGCATGATTTTACCCTACTTAACATTCAAAAGAAATTTGGAAAGAAATTGCTTACCCGAAGTGGAGATATCCCACTTTTTCTTGCACTTTCTCTCTCTAACTTCCTCCTCTTCTTTCTCCTCAAGGCTAAAACGTGGTGGGGGTGAAAAAATGCTCAAATGGAGCTGGGATGAAGTGCCTTGGACGTTCACCCCTGCCCCCTATTTATACTTTTTGATTTTTCATCAAATTGGAATTTACCCCCCCTTGCTTGAGGTATTAAATTATAAATGTATTTTTTTCTAATTTCCAAAAGGTGCATAGAGCCTTGTGAAGCCCACCCTAGGCCTGCTCCAGCCCCCCTATTGCAGCCAAATTTTTCTAGCTTTTTTATTTATTAAAATTATTTATTTTAAGCTAATTCAATCCTAATCGTTGATCTTTGATGATGATGAATGTGGACCATTGATTTTGGTCAAAAATCCAACCACTCCCCCTGAAATTTCTGCTGTTCATTTATTGCTTTTTATTTTTTTAATTATTTAATTTAATAAAAAGTCAAAAGTAGCATTAATGGAAAATTAAGCTACTTTTTGATCTCCTTTTGACGTTTCATCTTGACCCTTGATTCATAGTTTTTGATCAATCTTGGACCATTCATCATGTCCATCATCATATTTTGGTCATCCATAAAAAATTTCATCTCAATCAGATGTCCGGATTGCAAGATATGAATTTTTCTTCATTTTCTTCACAAAAATCCATAAAAATCCGAAAATACTAAATAAATCAAAAAGTTGCTATTTTGTCCTTTTTTCGGAAGCTTCCTTTTTTGTCTTTTTGTGATTAAGTTAATCCAAAGTGATTAACTTAACATATTCTTTAATCCCACATTACTATTCACGTGCACTATTCATCCAAATTTCATAAATAATTATTTTAACCTTTATTCTCACATATTTTCCATACTCATGAATATATATTTTATTAACATATTACCTAGGGTTTACAACCCTAGGGTTTCATATATGTGTCTTGTTGGAAATATGTGGAAAACAAGCTAAATCTATGTTTTGATGATTAACAAATCAATTTGAGTAAGTCTTGGCTACTAACACGTTTGTGGAAATATTTAAGGGATATACATTTGAAGAACATAAAGCATGGAAGGCCAAGTCGTTCCCCAAGTCGACTCCAAGATCGACTTGAAAGTGTCAAAACTGTCCAGAGTTGAAACGGGAAGAAGAGCAGTGAAGTCGCAGGCCAAGTCGACTCCACTTGCGACTTGGGAAGCCAAGTCGCAAACGAAGTCGACTCCAGCATCGACTTCAGTCGGGAAAATCACTCCAGAGCTGAATTTGGGATGGAAGAATGCCGAAGTCGCAAACGAAGTCGACTCCAGTTGCGACTTGGGCAAAGTCGTGGACGAAGTCGACCCCAAGTTCGACTTGATGTTATCAAAGCTCAAAGATGGAGTTTTCAGCTCATTCCAAGAAACAACTTAAGATCTCTCAAGACCAAAACAAGGATACAAGCTCTTTATCAAAATCAAGTTTATCAAGCCCAAGGCAAAGATTCAAGCATGCTCCAAGATGAAGAAATAATCAAGTCATGAAGATAAATATGAATCAAAAGCAAGCAAGGTGCATGAATCTACCATGCAAGATTCAAGTTCTTCAAAGATTCACAAGGTTTAAGCTAATCCAAGAAGAATCAAAGTAAAGTTCTTCAAAACTCACAAGATCTACAAGTATAAAGAGCCATTCTAGAATGAAAGCAACTAAAGGAAGAAAGCCAAACAAGATAGAAGAAAATCAATTAGGATCAAAGCATATTTTGCAAAGACCAAGTCAAGTCGCAACCCAAGTCGACTCCATGATCGACTTGAGTTGAAGTCTGAAGCCAAAGTCGACTCAAGACTCAGACTTGGAACCTGAAGAGGTGAAGTCGCACCCGACGTCGACTTCACCTGCGACTTGGGTCAAGTCGATACCCAAGTCGACCCGACCTGGAACTTGAAGTCGCTACGGAAGGCGAAGTCGCACCCGAAGTCGACTCCATCTGCGACTTGGGCGAAGTCGCACCCGAAGTCGACTTCGCTTGCGACTTGGGTCGCAACGGTCGGATAATTTTCGAACGTTGGCGCATTAAATGCGCGCCACCTACCTTCAAACGTTCGGATTCCCTCCACAATTATAAAAGGGAGTTATTGTGGACGAGGAAAGTAGCTGAGAATCATTAAGTGTGCTTAACTCCTATATTCAAGAGCTCTAAAGAGATCAAGCCATTCAAGGAGGAAGAACTTTGCTATCAAATTGCAAGAGCTACATTTCTGAATCTTCAAAGCCTACATTACGAGTTCTTCTCTGTGCCAAATTGCTTCTACACATCTGTAAAGTGTAGAATTCTTTTGTTATTTCATTTGTTTGTATTGAACTTGATTTAGTTTGAGGAACTAAGATCAAGTGTAAGCAAGGTAGTGTGTGATTGGAGTAGAACTCATCACCTACTTGTGCTGTGTTGTGTTGAAGCCCCCTAGAGCTGGAATTTAGAAGAGAGCAGTGACTCTAATTGTATTTGAAGAATACAATAGTGGAACTCAAGTCACAAGGAGTGTGAGCTTGGAAGAGTGGAGTAGGGAGGTTTCCCGAACCACTATAAAAATCTTGTGTGCTTGATTTATATTTCTGCTCTTTACATTATATTGCTTTCCATTTTGTTTCTTCATAAAGGGGAATAGATTAATCCGGGGTAAAGTTTTTGTTTAAGTTATAAATTTTTAAATACCCAATTCACCCCTCCCCTCTTAGGTAATTTCCATTAACTCGGGACCAACATGTCTAAGATTGGGGTTTCACACAAACGGACCGATGAGGAAGTGAAAAACTGTAAAGAGCAACGCCAAGGCTATGAATTATTTATTCTGTGCTCTTACCGCTTCCGAATATGATAGAGTATCCTCTTGTTTAACTTCAAAAGGGATATGAGATACACTAACATCTATCTATGAAGAAACTTCTCAAGTCCAAGGGACAAGGAGAAATATTTTGATTGGAGAGTTGGAAAGCTTTAAAATGAAAATATTTCTGAAATGTTTACTAGATTCTCAAAAAATTACTAATGCTTTGAAAGGTCTTGGAAAGGCAATTTCTGAATCTGAACAGGTCATGAAAATTCTAAGGACGCTACCTGAATCGTGGACTCCAAAAATTCCTGCAATAGAAGAAACAAAGGACTTGAATACATTGAAGCTAGAAGACCTTATTAGCTCACTAATGTCACATGAGCTAATCAAAAAAAGAAATGAAGATTACCACAAAGGAAAGAGAGCAATTGCACTAAAAGTCACCCATAACTCGGATGAATCCACCTCATCGTCTCACAATGACGATGAAGACATTGCTCTACTTACTCGCAAATTTCGAAAGTTTGTGAGAAAAGAAAAGAACTTCAAAGATTTTAAAGAAAGATCTCGAAAAGAGAAGAAGAAGGAGGCTACAAAGTGCTATAGATGCGGCGGTATGAGACATATGTAAGCTCAATGTCCTACGCTGAAAGAAAGATCAAAGGATCAACAAGAAAGGAAGGAAAGATATGAAAGCAGAAAATTCCAAAGGCCGAAGGGAAGAGGAATGTACGTGAATGAAGAAACTTCATCAACAAGCAGCTCCTCAACCGACGATTTTGAAGCGGCAAATTGTGGAAGAATATGCTGCATGGCACGGATTGAGCAAGAAGAAAATCTGTTGTGTTTGAACACAACGGAAGTTTTGGAAGAACAAACTACTTCAACAAAGTGTACAAGTAATGAAGAGGTAACTTCCAAACTTTTCCATTCTCAATCTACGTATTCTTCTTTTCAAGAATGTCTCAAATGTGCTGAATTAGAAGAATTACAACATGCATATGATTCATTATATGAGAAAATTAAAAAACTAGGAAACAAGTTATCACTAAAGAGACAACAATGCAATTCAATTATTATTGTAAATGGAAAACTAGCTGAAAGTACATCAAAACTGAAGGAAGAAAATGAACTACTATTGAAGGAAGTGGAAAAATTGAAAAAGGAGAATGAATCCTTAAATGAATCATTAGCTAAATTCTCTAATCCAAGAGAAAATGTGAAAATGTTTCTGAACATGACCTCTCAAAATAATAAAAGAGGTCTTGGATACTCCACATTTGGGCAAGGAGAAAATAGCAAATTGAATGTGCCAATATTTTGGAAAAATCAAACCAAAAATGCACCTATTCACATACCCAAAGGGAAACATTTTATGTGGACTAGAAGGCCAACTTTTGAACAATTACATACTTGGAGGCCTACTCCTAGATTACCAATGGCTTGCAATTTTTGCAATAAGATGGGTCATAAAGTCTATAAATGTAATTTTAAGAAACTGTATGACCATGGTGCAAAATTAGTTTGGGTTCCAAGAAACACAAGATTTGGACTTTCAAAGAAAGAACAACAAAGATTAAATCAGTTTACTAACCCAAATGGACTCATAAAATGGGTACCAAAGAGATAAGATTTATTTGTTCATTTTTTCAGATATGCTTCAAGGCAAAGACAAGCAACGTTTGGTTCATGGATAGTGGTTGCTCAAGGCATATGACCGGTGAAAGAAGTTTATTTCATAAACTCAAGCCTTACAATGAAGGAACTGTTGCTTTTGGAAATAATGAGAAAGGTAAAATCAAAGGTAAAGGAAACATTTATAGTATTTCAAATGCATGTATGGAAGATGTATTATTTGTTGAAGGACTCAAGCACAATTTAATGAGTATTAGCCAATTATGTGACAAAGGATATAAGGTTGTGTTTGAATCATCTATATGTAATGTATTTGATAGAGAACATATCATGTTTAGCTAAAAAAGACATGGAAATGTATATTTGGTTTCATTGGATGAACTAGATGGTCAATGTCTAATGGCCATTGATAATGATTCATGGGTTTGGCATAAGAGGCTTGGGCATATAAACATGACAAATATAAAGACTCTATGGAAGAAGAGTTTGGTAGAAGGATTGCCTAAATTGAAATATGACAAAGATAAAATTTGCAAGGCATGTCAATTGTCAAAACAACCTAAAATGTCTTTCTCTACCAAAAAGGAGATTTCCACCACTAGGCCACTTGAATTGCTACACATGGATCTATATGGGCCATCCGACATTTTAACCATTGGTGGAAAGAGATATGTGTTTGTAATAGTTGATGATTTTTTAAGATTCACATGGGTAATTCTCTTAGCTAGCAAAGATGAAGCCTTCTCTATGTTTGCAACCTTTGTAAATTTAATACAAAATGATAAACAAAGTACTATTATGACTATTAGAAGTGATCATGGTAGTGAGTTTGAAAATAAACGATTCATAGAATTATGCAATGAAAAAGGAATCCACCACACATTTTCTGCACCAAGAACTCCACAACAAAATGTAATGGTTGAAAGGAAAAATAGAACCATACAAGAGATGGCTAGAACAATGCTAAATGAGAGTAAATTATCCAAGAAATTTTGGGGTGAAGCTGTAAGTACAGCTTGTCATGTGTTGAACCGAGTTACCATTAGAGCAATCTTGAAAAAGACCCCATATGAGCTATGGAAAGGTAGAAAACCAAATATTTCATATTTTCATGCTTTTGGTTGCACATGTTATGTTTTGAACAATGGAAAAACCAACTTGGGAAAATTGGATGCTAAAAGTGATGAGACAATATTCCTTGGTTACTCATCAAATAGCAAAGCATATAGAGTCTTCAATAAAAGAAACCAAGTTGTAGATGAGTCGATACATGTTTTTTTTTTATGAATGTAACTCATGCTCCAAAAGAAAGGATGATTTAAGTGATGCAGATGATGTCATAAGCAATCTTGAAAAACTGCATTTGGAGAAGCAAGAAGAATCCATGGAGGAAAGGGTAAGTGAAGGTAATAATTCCTATAAACCTCCAACTGATTTAAAGTTCAAAAATGACCATCCAATTGAGCAAGTTATAGGGAATGTTTATGAAGGTGTAAAGACTAGAAGGTCAAAACAAAATGTTTGTGGACAATACGCCTTTGTATCCAAAATTGAACCATCCACTATTGATCAAGCTCTTGATGATGAAAACTGGATCATAGCAATGCAAGAAGAGCTAAATCAATTTGAAAGAAACCATGTTTGGCATCTTGTTCCAAGACCAAAAGATTGCATTGTCATTGGCACAAAATGGGTCTTTAGGAACAAATTAGATGAAAGTGGACTTGTGGTGAGAAACAAAGCTAGACTTGTGGCAAAAGAATACTCACAAGAAGAGGGAATAGACTTTGAGGAATCCTATGCTCTAGTTGCTAGATTAGAAGTCATTCGTATCTTACTAGCTTTTGCATCTCACATGAACTTTAAATTGTTTCAAATGGATGTTAAAAGTGCATTTTTGAATGGATATATAAATGAAGAGGTGTATATTGAACAACCACCTAGATTTGAGGAGAAAGATCAATCTAAATTTATATACAAGTTAACCAAAGCGTTATATGGTTTAAAACAAGCTCCAAGAGCTTGGTATGAGAGATTAAGTAAATTTTTTATTGATCATGACTTCCAAAAAGGAAAGGCAGACACCACTTTGTTTACCAAATACAAAGGAAAAAATATCTTGATTATTCAAATTTATGTTGATGACATTATTTTTGGTACTACTAATGAGATTCTTTGTCAAGAATTTTCTGAGTTTATGCAGAAAGAATTTGAGATGAGTATGATGGGGGAGCTGAATTTCTTCCTTGGACTACAAATCAAGCAACTAAATGAAGGGATTTTCATCAACCAGTCCAAGTATATCAAAGAAATGTTGAAGAAGTTTGGCACGGAAAACAGCAAAGGGGCAAACACGCCTATGAGCTCAACCATTAAAATTGACAAAGATGAGAAAGACAAATTAGTCGATTTAAAATTATATAGAAGCATGATAGGTTCTTTATTATATTTAACTGCTTCTAGACCTGATATATTGTTTAATGTGTGTATGTGCTCTAGATTTCAATCATGTCCAAAAGAATCACACTTGGTAGCTGTAAAAAGAATATTCGGATATTTAGTAGATACTACCAACATAGGACTTTGGTATCCGAAGGGTTCTAATTTTGATCTAATCAGCTACTCGGATGCGGATTTTGCCGGATACAAAGTAGAAAGAAAAAGCACTAGTGGAACATGTCAGTTTCTTGGGAACATGTTGGTTTCATGGTTTTCAAGAAAACAAACTAGTGTTGCTCTGTCTACGGCGGAAGCCGAATATATTGCCGCCGGGAGCTGTCGTGCCCAATTGCTTTGGATGAAACAACAACTTAGGGACTATGACATGGATTTTAAAGATATACCTATTAAATATGATAATACTAGTGCAATATGTTTAACTAAAAATCTAGTATTGCATTCTAGGACCAAGCATATAGACCTTAGACATCACTTTATTAGAGAACATGTAGAAAATCATGATATATGTTTGGAATATGTAAGAACAGAAGATCAAATTGTAGATATATTCACCAAACCTCTAGCAAAAGAACCATTTTATAAAATTAGAAATGATATGGGTATGCTTGAATTAACTTAAGATAAACACAAGCTGAGGGGGAGCACAGGTTCAGGGGGAGCAACCCCGCCATTCTCAAAGGATTAAACCGCTCTATCTCTATTTTTTGATAAATTGACAAAAAGGGGGAGAAGAGATCTGGATTTGAGTCTCCGTTATTGAAAGTAAAATATGTCTATTAATCTTATGCTTTTAATTTGTGATTTATTGGAAGTAAAATATGCATGTTAAACTTCAAAATGCACAAATAGTATGTTTTAAAGACATTGAAAGGTATACACTCAAATCGGTTTTGTCAATCATCAAAAAGGGGGAGATTGTTGGAAACATGAGGAAAATAAGCCAAGTCTATGTTTTAATGATTAACAAATCAATTTGAGTAAGTTTTGGTTACTAACGTGTTTGTGGAAATGATTAAAGGATATACAAGTGAAGAAAATGAAGCATGACAAGTCAAGTCGATTTCCAAGTCGACTCAGGCTTCGACTTAGGCCAAGTAGACTCAAGAAGCGACTTCAAGATGTCATTTACTTCCAGAGTTGAAATCGAGAATGAGAGGTGCCGAAGTCGCATCCCAAGTCGACTCCGCTTGCGACTTGGGTGAAGTCGCAGACCAAGTCGACTCCAGCATCGACTTCAAAACGCCATTTTCTTCCAGAGTTGAAATCGAGAACGAGAACTGCCGAAGTCGCATTTCAAGTTGACTCCGCTTACGACTTGAGTGAAGTCGCAGACCAAGTCGACTCCAGCTTCGAATTTAGTGCGGAAATTGCTGAAATAAAAGATTTGAATGGAGATGAAGATCAAGACAACTCAAACAATCAAATGAAGTCCAGAGCAAGCAAAGTTGTATATTTTCATGGAGAATCGAAATTATACATTTGGACCTCTCTCAAGACATGGAGTCCAATGTGCTTTAAGATAGAAGAATTAAAGAATCTTAAGTATAATCAAAGAAAGAACAACCAAACATGAAGAGATTCAAGCAAGCAAGGCATTCCAAGAACTTCAAGTTCAACTAGCAAGCTGAAGGAGTGAAGTCGCACCCGAAGTCGACTTCACCTGCGACTTGGGTCAAGTCGAGGACCAAGTCGACTCAGAATCGAACTTGAAGAAGCTGCAGACAGGCAAAGTCGCACCCGAAGTCGACTCCATCTGCGACTTGAGTGAAGTCACACCCGAAGTCGACTCCACTTGAGACTTGGGTCGCAACAGTCGGAAAAATTTTCGAACGTTGGCGCATTAAATGCGCGCCACCTACTTCCAAACGTTCGGATTCCCTCTACAATTATAAAAGGCATTCAATATGAACGAGAATGGAAGCTGAGAATTCATTAAGTGTGCATAACTCCCATCTTCAAGAGCATTAAGTGATCAAGCCAACATTTAGAAGAAAAACTTCGCTTTCAAACTGCCGAGAGCTGATTGCTGAATCATTAGCCTACGTTACAAGTTCTTCTCTGCGCCAAATCTGCCTCTACACAACAGTAACGTGTAGAAACTTTCTTTTGTTATTTCTTGTTGTATTGAACTTGATTTAGTTTGGGTAACTAAGATCAAATGTAAGCAAAGTAGTGTGTGACTGGAGTGGAACTCGTCACCTACTTGTGCTGTGAATTGTTGATGTCCCCTAGAGCTGGAATCTAGAAGAGAGCAGTGGCTCTAGTTGTATTTGTAAAATACAATAGTGGAACCTAAGTCACAAGAGGTGTGATCTTGGAAGAGTGGAGTAGGGAGTTTACCCGAACCACTATAAAAACCTTGCTTGTTAATTTTTATTTCTGCTCTCTGCACTATATTGCTTTTCATTTTGTTTCTTCATAAAGGGGACTAGATTAATCTGGGGTAAAGTTTCTGTTTAAGTTGAAAATTTTTAATTACCCAATTCACCCCTCCCCTCTTGGGTATTTGTCATTAACTCGGGACCAACAGAAAATCATCTCCAAGTGATGAGGGTTTGATCTCCATTAACCAAGTAAGTATATGAGTTATTTTGATTAGGTTATCTTTAGTTCTTGAACTCCAGATTCTAAATATGGAATGGATGCTTAAAGAATATTTAAAAGTGATGATTCAACATGGTTTTGAGTGATTATGGAATGGGAATTAGCTTGCATGCAAAAATTCCATGATTTAAATGATAAAAAGTGAAGTTTTGAATGATATATGATGTTGTAAACTAAAATATGGACGGAATAGTAAATGGATGAATTTTAGCATGAAACGTTTTGGAAGTACTCCTTATGTGGTGTTTAAGTAAATATCAAATTTTCAACTTAAAATGATAATTAATTTGTAAATTAAAAATCTGAGAAAATTAGCCCAAGCATTGTAAAACGGGTGACAGGATCAGCTGTAGAAAATGATTTTTAATAATTTTTATACAAATATTTTTGGGCTAAATATTTTACAGGATATATAATATATATGTTTCATTACAATAAAAAATTAAAAAATATATTTTTATGGGCGTAAATATACCCCATAATTAACGTCATTCAGGCTGTTTGAAAATGGATTCTGCTGTCCAGCAAGGTAAAAATGCCAAAATAAATATATAATGTCAATATTTCGTTCTAAAATTTTTATGAAAGTTAATTAATGAAGTTATTAAGTTATTTTATAAATTTCAGATAAAACATACTTGATTTGATATTAATTCAAGTTTTTGAGATTTCAGTACGCCTGATTTCAGCATATGTGGAGAGTTTGAGAAAAAAATAAAAAGAAATGTGAAACCTATGTAGAAATGATCCAAATTGATATATGTGTTAAATCCTTAAATATGGATTAATAAAAGTGAGATTATAAGCTGAAAATTTGGATTTATATAATTTCCTAAGGTTATGTGTCAAAGGACACGTTAAACGGGTGAAAAATGGGTTCCAAACTAGCTGTTCTAGAAACCTATGACAAGAGGATTTAAACCCCATAAAAATACCATAAATGCAGTGGTAATTAAGGTTAATTAACCATCTGAAATATGGATTAAATTTCTGCCTTGGAAAATTTTATGAAATATCTTATGTATATGTTGCCAAATGGGCATATGTGAAGGAATGGACATGCAAGGATGATAAATGACATGTAGAATATGATTTTGTGCAAAAATGCATGAAAATAAGATATATTTTATGAATATATTTTTTTTTAGGAAAATTTTCCATAACACGAATTATATGTGTCATTAAGAGGGTTTAAGTGTAAGATATGAATGATGGAAAGGGGTAATGAGTTAATGCGATTTGCTAAAATGCAAAATAGATGGAAATATGTTGAAACTTGTAAACAAGGTGCTGCTTTGATAGTCTTTGTTAATCTTAAAATTTGGGATTGATATATGAAGCTTAAACTCATGAACATGTGCTTAAAGTAAGCACTAATGAAAGAAATGTGAAAAATGGATAAGTAAATGATAGATGAAGGATATATGTTAATGAAAAATATATGGGTTGGAAAACTAAGTTATGTGTAAGCATATGAGATTTGTATGTATAAATGCAATGTCGTTTTTATGCGTATAGGCAAGGAAAAGAATGGAAGGAAAAGGGATTATGGCGATCTCTGGTAAGCAAGCGAACTTTCTAAAATGCCATTTTCTTTCTATGTGATTGATATGATTGAATTGTCTATGTTTATGTTTTAACAAACGAGCAAGCACAAGTTTTAAATATGACGGCTTTAATGCAAAGCCATAAGTTTTGAAAAATGATGACTTTAATGAAAAGTCTTAAGGTTTGCTTCATGGGAAGCAAGCGACACTTCTTAAGATAAATAATTTATCCTAAGTGTTGCCAAGGATGGGAATGCTTCATGTTAATGGAATTGAGAAATTTTGCTTATGAGTAAGCAAGTTCTCCATGCTAATGTTTTTTTTAAGGATTTCATGTTTGATATCGATGGTTTTAAGGATTTGCTTTTAAGCAAGCAAGTTCTATATGATATTGTTTCAACAGCATTTTATAAGAAAAAGAGAATTTTACCCTTTTTCACAAAATATTATTTGTAAATGAGTTTTGAGTTATTTCTACAATAACTCGCGATAAACAATGATGAAAAAGATTTATTTTGCTAAGTCAAGATAATTAAATAATAAATGATGTTTTGGACATAGTCCATAAGTTTTGAAATGATGTTCGAAAAGTTTTGATTTTCTTTAGACGAGGAAATTTATGTCAAAAATATTTATACAGATGTGTTAAAAAGGGATTTATGGATGACCAACCTCCTATGATTGATTTCATAAAATGGTTTGATTTCAGGTTGCTTAATGGCATACAAAAGATTGTGCAATTTCCCTATACGTAAAAATAATAGATATGTGGACAATTATTAAATTTTTAGGCCATGGACAAGGGGATAACATAATTGCATAACTTTTGTAAACAAAAGGCCCTGAAATGGAAACCAAGTAAATATTAGAGAAAAATATGATTTATTTATGAAAATCCAAAGGATTTGAAATTCTTTCATTTAAAAGGATTTAAGATGTATCGTTCTCAAACATTTCAAATGTTATCAAAATATTTTACTTAAAACGTTTTTAAAGGAATTTAAGGAAGGTCATCCTAAAACTAGATTTCAAATAACAACTTGTTAAAGTGGGTGCGCTCGCTTACAAGTTGACACAGACTGCGGTCTGTGATGTGATTTTGAAAATTATTCTTAAATATAGACTTCGGTCTACGATTTTTGTGCATATGGATGCAGGTTGCGGTCTGTGATCCCAGTTTAAAAGGACATGGGCTGCGGTCTGTGGTTCTTTAAACCAAACGGACTGCGGTCCGTTAGGATAACGTATGGTGCACCGGTACAAGGAATAGGTCGGTTGTAGAGCACGGTTGGGATGACCGGGGCCCACTCTACATAAGGCCAAGTCGCTAAGGGATGACAGGAGTGCCAGCGGTGCCCTCCCTGAGATGGGAGCAGGATAAATAAACAGCCGCTGGGCTAGCGTGTTGTTAAGGATTCTCTTCCAAAATATAGCATGATCACTTGCTAAGTGTCACTACTGGATGGGGAGAAATGCATTTGCATACGTTTTGCTTTTCAAAAGCCCAAAGATTGGGATATAAAAGCATCTATACAAAAAGTTATCCTAAAAGGGATTTTTATGAGCTAATATGCATATGTTACCCTAAAAGACGGGGTGTTTTACACAAAAGTGTAAATAACGGGGATAAAAGAAAATTTTTTTATGCAAATGCAGTTATGAAAATGATTTATGTATTTTATTTGCCTTGTTTGCTATAAACAAGCCCCAAGACGGGGATTATGAAAAAGATTTATGTGAAACGTGGATTGGACATAAGAATGTCCATTTCTAAAGAACCTAAATGATAAGGGTTTATGGACATGAGAATGTCCAATGTTAATGTGTTTAAATAAAAAGTGTTTTAGGACATATGAATGTCCATTGCCAAAGGAAGCTATATGAAAAATATTTTGAGACATAAAATGTCTCTTGGCCGAAGGATTTTATGATGGTTTATGTTAATGATGTTTTGAGACATGAGATGTCTCCTTTGCCTAAGGATTTATGTTGTTTTGGACGTAAAACATCCACTGACAACCGATGATTTCATGTAATGGCTATGAACAGTAAAAATGTTCATATAAGATAAAAGGGAACTCATCATCAAAGGTAAAATGTGTATGTTTTGCCTAAACAAGCCCAGGCATGGCTTGTAAATGATTTTAAAAATGAATGCTGTATGAAAACATTCAAGGACATGGAATTGTCCCCATAAACAAAGGATTTCACGATGGTATTTTAGGACATATACATGTCCTCAGGAACAAGATATTCTCGATGTTTATGAAAAAGGTTTTCAAGAAGCCTTGCCCTAAAGATGAAATGCTTGCTTACTGAGTTGTCACTCACGTTTTGTTTTCCCAACCCATAGACAGGTGAAAGAAGAGATCTGGCAAAGGAACAGGAGTCATCCATTGAAGAAATGGAAAGTTATGATAAGTTTCATGTGCTAAGGTAAGCTAATGTCTATGTGAACTTAATTAGAATTTTAAGTTCTATATATGATTCAAAGATTGAATGTATGAATGTATGGATATATGGATTGTAAAATGTAATGCTTAAGTCAAGGAAACTTTCACTGTAGAAAGGCATGAAAAGATGCTATGAGTTTGTGCATATGAACTTAGTTAGAATTCTAAGTTCCATGTGAATCAAGGACTGAATGTATGCAAGTATGATATGTACAATGATTGAGTGTATAATGACAGGCATGTAAAGATGCTATGAATGAAATGATTAATTTTATTACCAGTGAAATGTCACAATGTGTGATGATTGTTGTGTCAAGTTATGAATGATGACAGATGAATAAACGAAAAAAATTTAGACGTATTCCAATTAAGAACCCGCCGCGTGATCAGGGCAACATCCTATTAGTCAACCATGCTCACCTTTTTCAATTCAGGTATTTTTCAAACATTTTATGCTTAATCCAAGCCATTCAAAATAAACATCTCACAATTTCATTCAACCGTTTCAAATTTCATCTCAATCCGAGTTTCCTAGTTTCCGTTATAGCCGTTTAAAGTTAACGGTTGAAATTGAAATATGATCAATAAATCATAATTCTCATTTAATCAAGAATTTTCATAAACCATTAATTCCATAATACCAAGCCCAACATTATTAATTTTCATTTCAAATTTCACTTGAATCCGCCTTATAGGCGCTGAGTTATGAATTTTCCACTGTTTTTTTCCATTTAACTTGTCAATTATCATATAAACTCCCATAATTCATATTAAATAATGGAAAATAATTTTTCATGATATATTTGCATATTTAAATCAACATCAATATGCTCTAATTCCATTATCTCATTTTAGCTCAAAAATAATCATTCACATCATTATTGCTAATCCATAACCCTAATTGCAATAATTAGCAAAATCATATAAAATCTTCATAATACAATAATTCACATATAAATATCATACACATGATTAATGCATACATATGGGTTCTACCTGGTTGGGGTTTCACAGAGATACAACATTTACGTCGAGGTTTTGGAAAAGCTTGCACGAAGCCTTAGGCACCCAACTCAAGTTTAGTACAACCTTTCATCCTCAAACCGATGGAGAAACGGAGCGGGTGAACCAAGTCATTGAAGATATGCTCCGTATGTGTAATTTAGAGTTTGGAGGATCATGAGACGAGTACATCTCGATTGTGGAATTCGCATACAACAATAGTTATCAAGCTAGTATCCAAATGACTCCATTTGAGGCGTTATATGGTCGATGATGTCGAACGCCGTTGAACTAGGATGAAGTTGGAGAGAAAAGGTTAGCCCCAGACTTGTCTCAACAAATGGCAGACAAGATGAAAACTATTTGCCAGTGTATACTCACTACCCAAAGTCGGCAAAAGAGTTACACATATTGCAAGAGAAGGGATTTAAACTTCCAAGTCGGCAAACACATGTTTATAAAGGTCATGCCATTCAAGGGAGTTACAAGGTTTGGAAAGAGAGGAAAGCTGAATCCCAGGCATATTGGACCATTTGAGGTTTTGGAGAAGGTTGGGAAATTGTCCTATCGAGTAGCCTTACCCCCGGCACTAGCCCTAGTTCACAATGTATTTCATATATCGATGCTTAGAAAGTATGTTCCGGACCCAACACATATATTAGCGGCTGAGAATTTGCCGATTCAAGATTATCTGAATTATGAAGAAAGGCCAGTGAGAATCTTGGATCACAAGGTACAAAAGCTTCGGAATCGGAAAATCGAATACATGAAGGTACAATGGAACCAGTATTCCGAAGATGAAGCCACTTGGGAATTAAAAGAAGAGGTGGAACGAAAATACCCCCAGCTATTTAAGGAATAGACGGTTTCGGGACGAAACCTGTGATAAGGGGGGAGGATTGTGAAAACCTAACCAATGTAGAACCCATATGTATGCATTAATCATGTATATGATATTTATATGTGAATTATTGAATTATGAAGGTTTACGTGATTTTGCTAATTTTTGCAATTAGGGTTATGGATTAGCAATAATGATGTGATTAATCATTTTGAGCTAAAATGAGACAATGGTATTAGAGCACATTGTTGTTGATTTAAATGTGCAAATACATTATGGAAAAATATTTTAATTCATTTAAAATGAATAATGAGCATTGGTGTGGTAATTGTTAAGTTAAGTGGAAAAAACACTGGAAAATTCATAACTCAACGCCTGTAAGGTGGATTCAAGTGAAATTTGAAATGAAAATTAATGATATTAGGCTTGGTATTATGGAATTATTGGGTTATGAAAATTATTGATGAAACGAGTGTTATGATTTATTGATCATATCTCAATTTCGACCGTTAACTTTAAATGACTATAACGGGAGCTAGGAAAATCGGATTGAGATGAAATTTGAAACGGTTGAATGAAATTATGAGATGTTTATTTTGGATGGCTTAGATTAAGTATAAAATATTAGAAAATACCTGCATTGAAAAAGGTGAGCATTGTTGACTAATGCACCTCAAAAGTATCCAACAATTAATGCTAGAGTACAATGCATAATTGCATGGTTTTAATGGGAGTGGAGGTGTCAAATGCAGCCCATTTATAGAGTATTTTATGTATTTATATGAAATGAAAAATTACATGAATTATCCAACTATTAAAGGTTTATCATGATGAAGCTACAAAGCAAACAACCTATGCATAGGCAAGGTGGCACTATGAGGACGTCCAACGGGTATCTTGCTGCATATTTTGATTTTTTAATATTTTAAAATATGTATATACTTATCTGACATGCAGGGACATAAGATATTCATTCAATTATGTATATTTACAGCAATAAAAAATTAGAAAATGCAGCTGAATGGGAGAGAGAAACCGTGGACAACTTATGAGGAAATGTGATGTGCAGAAATATGCTTATTGCTGCCATTTTGTTAATTTTTTTAACACCAAATTAATATATTAATTAAGGGTTAATTAAGTTTATTTTTTACCCTTAAATGGGAATTATTAAAAAAAATGAAAAACTACTGGAAATCAAAGGCGGAGGGACGTGATTCATGGGGGCAGCTGGATAGCTAAGATTAAAGTAATTTTTGGATTTTTATAAATTGGTAAAAACCCATTTTACTTGGTTGGGAAGTTGCCAACACATGAAGGTGATAAGGAAGCATTTAAATGATGTGGAAAATGCAGGAAATGTGGGGCCCACAGCTGGAAAAAAATCCAGCTTATAAACCCATGTACGTCCATGTGGAAGGGGATTTTGAAAAATGGCTAAGTGCTTAAATTCATCTCCAAAGCACAGCAGCTCTCACGTCCCTCTTGGCCAGCCAAGGAGGAAGGAAAAGCAAGAAAAAAAGGAGGAGAATTTGTGGAGAAAATCATCTCCAAGTGTTAGGGTTTGAGTTAGCACTAAACCAAGTAAGTATATGTTTGGTTTTGAGTTGTTTAACTTGAGTTTTAAACTAAAAACTTGAATATGGAATGGATGCTTAAATAATATTTAAAATGATGATTTAACATGATTTTGATTGAATATGGAATGGGTATTAAGTTTTATGCATGAATTTTCATGATGTAGATGATGGAAATGAAGTTTGCAATGACATATAAGTTGAAAACTCAACTTGATAAACCCAAAATCTCAAAGACAAGTTTCTGTTTAATATGGATAATATTTTTAGTTTATTAAACATGTTTTAATGAAGAACATATGTTGGTTTGTGCTTAAATGATGAATTTTAGAAAATATAGAATGCAAAGCGGTAAATATGACCCGATTTCTTCGTTTCTATGCTAAAAATGCTATGGAGATGGGTTTGCATGCTTTGTGAATGTGATGTAGGGTAAAATACCCTAGGGTTAATTTATTATTTATTCTCAAAAGTATTTGGAAAAATAAACTCAAATCTGATTTTTTATGGATTTATGAAACGATGGCTAAACGAAGTGGAAATGGGACCGAAACGGTTAAGCAACTTGCTGTTTTGAGAGGTTTTAATTTATGAATGTTAATTATGTGTTAATTCCCTGGATTTGGATTAGTAAAAATGGATTTATTTGCTGAAAATTAGGATTTATTAAACTGCTTAGGGTTATGTGTCAATCGACACGGTAAATGGGTGGAAAAATGGATTCCAAACTTGCTGTTTTGGAAACCTATAGCAAGTGGGTTTAAATCCCATAAAAATACCCTAAATGCAATGGTAATTAATGGTAATTAACACGCTGAAATATGGATTAAATTTCCGATTTAGAAAATTTTATGAAATACATTAAGTATGTGTTGCCAAATGGGAATATGTGAATGGATAAATGTGTATAAGTGATGAATGACTTGTGAAAAGTGATTTTGTGCAAAAATGCATAAAAATATGATATATTTCATGATTATACATCTGTTTAGAGTATATAATGATTTATTTCAAATTTCGAAATTTATTTATGAAGCATGAAGTGATGATGTGTGCATAAGTGGAGCACCAATGTGTATATTGTGAAAAAAAAAGATTGATAAATGGAAAATTGAGGCCAATGAACCTATGTATGATAATTAATGAATGAATTTTAGGTGATTGAAATGGATACCCTATCTATGGGTTTATACATGTTATGTGTTAGCCGATGAAATGTGTAAAAATGTGCTAATATGTGCAATATATGCTATATATGTGCATAATGACTTGTGAAGTCGAATAAATGATATATGTGAATAGAATGGGTTCGAAAACTAAATGAAATATGAGAAAAAGAAATATATGAAAAAAAATATTATTCTCATGTAGGCAAAGGCAAAGAAAAAGCGGAGTTGGAGAGCTAAGAGACACAGGTGAGCAAGCAAATTTTCTAAAGGATTTTTGCTTTTCTAAATTGTTTTGAATAAATCTGATTTTGTATTAACTGCTTGATGTAAATATTGAAAATGTTTTGGAGATATTTAATGATGGCCATTCCTTAGTTAAATTGTGTTGAAATGATGCTTTTCTTTCAATATGATACTATAAAATCTCCTTTGATAAATGTTGTGAAAAATGTTGTGATTCCAAGTTTATCAATGCAAAATCATGCTAGCATGTTAAAGATGGGTTTATGAAAAAGTTCATGTACACAGGGTACTAGGTCCACTTGAAGGGTATAAGCGGACCGATTGTCCCCCCTTGGTGTGGCCAAGTCGCTTAAAATAGGCCCAAGGCCGGTGGCGCCCTCTCTGAAATTAGAGTTAACGTTGACGGATGGTCGCCTGGCTAGCTTCCATCCTAAGGAAATTATGAGGATTATGTTCATGTTTTATATGACATTATGCATATGGTACTCGTGATGGGTACAAGATTTTATGATTTCAAGATATACCTTTTAACAAGGTATAAGTTGCTTTCCAAGATGATTTTAAATGCAAAATGTTGCCTAAAATGATTTGCATGTAAAATTCAAATAGCTTGCTTATTGAGTTTCAACTCACAATTTTGTTTTCCAAACCCAAAGACAGGTGAAGTACAGGGCATGGCGAAGGAACAAATACAAGCTTAAGGAAACAATGGAAAAACTTTAGAATTTTTATGTTAGGAAAAATCATGTGAAATGGTTGTAAGCTATATGAAGTATTTTATATTGACGACTATGATGTATATATGCAGTGACATCTAATTAGGCAAATGTTGAAATATTGCTTGAACATCATGCTGTGTATATGTATTGAATGGTTGGAAATGACTTAGTTACACATGAAATGAATATATGAGAAATTGAACTTCGATGTGATTATAATTAATGGGATAAATATCCAATAAAATTCACCATGTGACAGGACAATAATCCTGATCACGTTTACCAATCAATACGATCCTGAGGTAAGGCTCAAGATGTGACGTGCAGTTTGGGGCACCACACTAAGTATCTTCATGTGGCGCCCCGAACTGAGACGTCACTTCCTTACCTTAAGATCTATCGATTGGTAAATGTGAATCAGGATTGTTGCCCGATCACGCGGCGGGTTCTTAATTGGAATACGTCCAAATTTTTTTCGTTTATTTATCTGTCATCAATCATAAACTTGACATGACAATCATCACACATTGGGACATTTCTCTTGTAATAAAATTCATCATTTCATTCATAGCATCTTTACATGCCTGTCATTAGACACTTAATCATTGTACATATCCTACTTGCATACATTCAGTCCTTGATTCACATGGAACTTAGAATTCTAACTAAGTTCATATACACAAACTCATAGCATCTTTTCATGCCTTTCTACAGTGAAAGTTTCCTTGACTTAAGCATTACATTTTACAATCCATACATCCATACATTCATAGATTCAATCTTTGAATCATATATAGAACTTAAATTTCTAATTAAGCTCACATAGACATTAGCATACCTTAGTACATGAAACTTATCATAACTTTCCATTTCTTCAATGGATGGCTCACGTTCCTTTGCCAGATCTCTTCTTTCACCTGTCTATGGGTTGGAAAATAAAACGTGAGTGACAACTCAGTAAGCAAACATTTTATCTTTAGGGCAAGGCTTCCTTGAAAACCTTTTTCATAAACATCTTGAACACCTGTTTCTTGAGGACATATATATGTCCTAAAATACCATCATGAAATCTTTTATTCATGAGGATAATTCCATGTCCTTGAACATTTTCATCAAGCATTCATTATTAAAATCATATACAAGCCACATGAGGCTTGTTAAAGCAAAACGTACACGTTTTACCTTCTCTGATAGAATCCCTTTAATTCTTATATGAACATTTTCAATGTTCATAGACATTACATGAAATCATCAGTTGCCAATGGATGTTTTACGTCCAAAATATTTTTCTTATAAATTCTTAGGCAAAGGAGACACCTCATGTCTCAAAACATCATTAACATAAACCATCATAAAATCCTTTAGCCAGGAGACATTTTATGTCTCAAAACATTTTTCACATAATTTTCTTTGGCAATGGACATTCATATGTCCTAAAACATCAATCACATAAGCCTTTCTCGGCAAAGGACACTTTTATATCCAAAAATATTTTTTCATTGTAAAATCCAACAAATTAACATAGGACGTTTTACGTCCATAAACCCTTATCATTTAGGTTCTTTTAGAAATGAACATTCTTCTGTCCATCTTGTTGGAAACAATGTTTTAAACTAAACAAATTTGACCAACGCATGAGTTTTGATGATTAACAAAGTTAAAATTTGAGTATAATGTGAATACTAATGTTTATGTTGAATGGTTTGAGAAAAGGAAATAGCCAAGTCGATCTCCAAGTCGACTTGGGCTTCAACTTAGGGTGAAGTCGATCCCAAAGTCGACTACATCCTCGACTCCAAAGTGAACCCCACGACCAGTTTTAAAAATAGAAGAAGAGCAGGTGAAGTCGCAGGCCAAGTCGAATCCACTTGCGACTTGGGAAGCCAAGTCGCAAACGAAGTCGAATCCAGCATCGACTTGAGACGGCGAAAACACTCCAGAGTTGATTTTGGGGCACAAAAATACCGAAGTCGCAGACGAAGTCGACTCCAGTTACGACTTGGGTGAAGTCGCAGACGAAGTCGACCCCAACTTCGACTTAAGGATTTCAAAGTTCAAAGATGCAGATTCAAGCTCATTCCAAGAATCAACTTGAGTTTTCTCAAATCCAAATCAAGGGTACAAACTCATTATCAACTTAAGTCTCTCAAGTCCAAAGCAAAGCTCCAAGTGTATTTCAAGATGAAGAAACTCAAGTCATGAAGACTAGTGAATCAAAGACAAGTTCTTCAAAGATTCACAAAGACTACAAATATGTGAAGCCATTCTAGAATGAAAATGATCAAAGAAAGAAGCCAAGCAAGCTAAAGGAAAAGGGTCAAACTGTTTTCGGCACAAGAACGAGTCAAGTCGCAACCCAAGTCGACTCCAATATCGACTTGAGGTCAAGTCTGAAACTAAGTCGACCCAGACTCAGACTTGAGAAATGCGGAACTGAAGTCGCACACGAAATCGACTCTAGTTGCGACTTGGGAAGCCCAGTCGCAGACGAAGTCGACTCCACCTACGACTTGGGGAAGAAACGTTCGAATTTTTGAACATTGGAACATTTATCGCGCGCCAACCACTTCTATAACATTCAAATCTTCCCCATTTTATAAATAGACACTCAAGCAAACGAGAACATATACACTACATAGCCTAAAGAGAGAAAAGAAGTGCAAACAAGAGCTCCCATTTGCTTTTCTCTAAATTTGAGTGATCTATACACATCCAAAGGAAGAACGAGCCTCAACTTGCAAATTGCTTCAACGACATACAACCGATTGCTTCTACAAATTCTTCCTCATGCTCAATCTTGCCTACACAACTCTGTAAAGTGTAGATGTTCCTTATTTTCATTACTCTTTGTTATTGGTCTTGGTTTGAGTTTGTTGTAACAAACCAAGACGTTGCAAGTAGAGTTGTGATTTGAGTTGAACTCATCACCTACTTGTATCAAGTGTAATAAGCCCCCTAGAGCTAGAATCTAGAAGAGAGCATAGGCTCTGATTGTGTATGCCCCCTAGAGCTAGAATCTAGAAGAGAGCGGAGACTCTAAGTGTATTCGCGGAATACATAGTGGAACCCAAGTCACAACGGTGTGTGAGCTTGGAAGAGTGGAGTAGGGAGAGGTTGCCCGAACCACTATAAATCTTGCCTACTGTTTACCTTATTGCTTTCACTATTTCATTGCTCTCTATTTGTTTCAATCAAGGGGATTAAGCTTTCAAGGGGTTAAGTTTTAATTTACCGAAGAATTTTATAAGAACCCAATTCACCCCTCCCCTCTTGGGTTTTGCCATTAACTCGGGACCAACAAGTGGTATCAAAGCAGGCCTTTGAGCTTACCAAAAAGATCTTATTGACATGGCATCCCAATCTACTTCCGTTCCCGCATTTGCCGAAGGTCAATCCTTTACTAGGCCACCATTGTTTGATGGGAACAATTTTGGATATTGGAAGCTAAGAATGAAACAACTCATCATGGCTACCGATATAGACTCTTGGATTGCAATCCAAGATGGTGTAACTTTTCCTATCGATGAAAGAGCTTCCAAGTGGACCGAAGAGGAAGTAAGAATCGTGAAGAGCAATGCCAAAGCTATGAATTCACTATTTTGTGCTCTCACGGCATCTGAATATGATAGAGTATCCTCTTGTTTAACCGCCAAAGAGATATGGGATACATTAACCTCCATCTATGAAGGAACTTCTCAAGTCCAAGGGACGAGAAGAAACATTTTGTGGCGCCCCGAACCGAGGCGTCACATTTGTCCTTACTCCGGGATCTTATCGATTGGTAAGTGTGAATCAGGATTGTTGCCCTGATCACGCGGCGGGTACTTAATTGGATCTCGTCCAATTTTTTTTTTCATTTCTTTTTCTTTCATCATATAAACATATACTCATCATCATTCATAATGGACTTATCATAAATCATAAACTTCTCATATTATTCATTACTTCATAATTTCATACAACCTATGTCCTTTCTCATCATATCCCATTAGGGAATCTGTTCATACAAAAATCTACTAACCTTTGTAGATTAAAATCAACTCGTGCCCTTCATTTCTTGTCTTTCCCTACACCTGTCTGAGGTTGGGAAAACAAAACATGAGTCGAAACTCAATAAGCAAGCATTTTTCATTTTAAATGCATTCCTCTCCATTCTATAGAAGACACTTACCAAGTGATCAACTACCAACGGAATAGAAACCTTTTCGTAAACCATATTTCGAAACCTTTCATAAACCATTCATGTAAATCATTCGTAAATGCATTTCTCTTCATTCGATAGGAGACACTTAGCAAGTGATCAACTATCAATGGAATAGAAACCTTTTCATAAACATTGGATGTGCAAATTCTTCCTTTCCACTCCTGACATAAACCTTCGTGTGCGGGTACGCTAGCTCAGGGAACATCTCACATAACATGGTCCAATACGCCGGCTGTCTCCGACTTGGCCTCATCAAGGGGAACCTCTCTTCCTCTTGACGCCTACATGGTTCCTACATGCATGACTTTTGATTTCCCCAGCGTTATATACCTCTTACACCAGGTAACTTGTCATTCTCATGTAGAGAGTTATTTGCAGCATCCCTTAAAAACATAATTTCAAATTCATGCTTTCCTTTTCAATCCATGTATGACAATGCAATGCATTCATTCACATATAACATTCCTTTGCCTCCACCTCTGGGGAGGACGCCGTCGGCACACAGCCCATACGACTCGGCAATAATGAAGGGGGACTCTCTGATCCGCTTTCTACCTTCACCAAAGCCTCTTCCTTATACATCATACATGTGCACATGTCCATGAACATCACATAATATCAATATGCCGGCATGACTTTTCATAAAAACTCATAAACATTCATCATTTCAAAATATTATAGGAATGACCATCCTTAAACACATTTCATAAATACTTGGGAATAAAACATATTTTCAAAAGGGTTTGCTTACAAATCATCATTTTCAAAAGGATTGCTTGCTTACCTCCTCAGTCCGTGTCCTCCACCTTTTCCTTTCCTTTTTCCCTATACAAGGAAAATGAATATTTTATCCATCCATTATATGTCTTAGTTTACTTTCCATGCTTGCTTTATAACCATTCATTACCTCATTCCCATAGAGGTTAATCGTATAAAGATACTTGGTCATTACTCATTTATATGGATTTTTATCCATAAATTCTTTAAAAATCTCATCCATATATCCTCATAAATATATAAAAATAAATTTCACTGTTCACCCGAGGTTACTGTTCACAGAGACGTGGTTACTGTTCATGGGTTCCAAAAATTGATATTTTTTTAAAAAAATAAAAAATACCATGACATACCTTATGTCTAGTATATCATAGGACATTTCATACATTTTGATTTTATCATCATTTACTCGTTGAAAAAAATCATTTTTTCCATCTACTAAAAATCATCATAAATTCACTTAAGCATAATCCTTAATTCCAAAAATCATGAAATTAATATATCATCATTTCAACATCATATTTATCATAATCATACATCCCAAATCATCATTTATCATTTTTGGAGCATTATTTTCACATATCATATGCTATCTTCCCGAATGCTCCATCTTCGCTACAAATTTTCGATATTTCGACATAATTTCAATTAAGCATTATAAATTTACTTATTTTCTCATGCTTAAGAATTATCTAAGCATGTTTTTACCCTACTTAACATCCAAAAGAAATTTGGAAAGAAATTACTTACCCGAAGTGGAGATATCCCACTTTTTCTCGCACTTTCTCTCTCTAACTTCCTCTTCTTCTTTCTCCTCAAGGCTAAAACGTGGTGGGGGTGAGAAAATGCTCAAATGGAGCTGGGTTTGAGTGCTTTGGTCGTTCACCCCATGCCCCCTATTTATACTTTTTGATTTTTCATCAAATTGGATTTTACCCCCCTTGCTTGAGTATTAAATTGTAAATGTATTTTTTTCTAATTTCCAAAAGGTGCTTTGAGCCATGTGCAGCCACCCTAGCTACTGTTCACGCCTCCCCTATGGCAGCCCTATTTTTGCAGCTTTTTTAATTTATTAAAATTATTTAATTTAGGCTAATTCAATCTCATCCATTGATCTTTGATGAGGATGGATTTGGGCCATTAGATTTGGCTCAAAAGTCTCCCCCTACACCTGTACACCCCTGCTGTAGCTCTGATTTTTATTTATTTTTAATTATTAAATTTAATAAAAAGTCAAATTTACAATTAATGAAAAGTAGAGCTACTTTTTGATATCCAAATGACATTTCATCTTGACCTTTGATTCATGATTTTTGATCAATCTTGGACCACACATCATGTTCATCATCATATTTTGGCCATCCATAAAAAATTTCATCCCAATCCGACATCCGGATTGCAAGATATGAATTTTTCTTCATTTTCTTCACAAAAATCCATAAAAATCCGAAAATACTAAATTAATCAAAAAGTTGCTATTTTGTCCTTTTGTGGGAAGCTTCCTTTTTCGTCTTTTATGATTAAGTTAATCCAAAGTGATTAACTTAACATATTTCCTTAATCCCACGTTTACTATTCACATTTCACTATTCACGTGCACTATTCATCCGAATTTCCTGCATAAGTATTTTAACCTTCATTTCCATATATTTCATATCCATCAATATATATTTCTCAAATATATTACCTAGGGTTTACAACCCTAGGGTTTTGAACACGTCTCAAAGATCGGGGTTCCACACATTTTGATTGGAGAATTAGAAAATTTTAGAATGTTAGAAACAGAAAATATTTCTGAAATGTTTGCTAGATTTTCAAAAATTACTAATGCTTTGAAAGGTCTTGGAAAGGCTATATCTGAATCTGAACAGGTTATGAAGATTTTAAGGGCTCTACCGGAATCTTGGACTCTAAAGATTACTGCGATAGAAGAAGCTAAGGACCTCAACACATTGAAGCTAGAAGACCTAATTAGCTCATTAATGTCACATGAGCTAATGAAGAAAAGAAATGAAGATCATCACAAAGGAAAAAGAGCAATTGCCTTAAAAGCGGCACAAGATTCAGACGATACTTCATCTTCACAAAATGACGATGAGATTGCCCTACTCACAAAATGATTCAGAAAATTTGTGAGGAAAGGCAGAAATTTCAAAAATTTTAAAGAAAGAAGTTCCAAAGAAAAAAAGAAAGAAACAACAAAATGTTACCGATGCGGCGGTTCGGGACACATGCAAGCCCAATGTCCAACGCCCGAAGAAAACAAGGCAAAGGAACAAAGAAAAGATCGAGGCGACAACAAAAGATTTCAAAGAAACAAAGGAAGAGGCATGTACGTAAATGAAGAAGAATCTACAACGAATAGCTCCTCAAGTGAAGAATGCGAAGTAGATTGTGCAAGAATCTGTTGCATAGCAAACATCGACATATGCTTTGCAGCAATGGAAACCTTGGAGGATCAAGCCACTTCAACGGACTGCACGAGTAGTCAAGAGGTAACCTCCAAACAGAAATCCTTTTCAAATTTCTTTACAAATGAATGTCTTAAATGTGCTGAATTAGAGAAACTTCAACAAGCTTATGATTCACTATATGAAGAAATAAAGAAATTAGGAAACAAGTTTACAATTAAGAAAAGACAATGTGATGCAGTAATAATTGTAAATGGTAAACTTGCTGAAAAATTAGACAAGTTAAAAGATGAAAAGAATACCTTAGAAAATGAGTTAGAAAAACTTAAAAACGAGAATAAATCATTAAATGAATCTCTTACCAAGTTCTCTAATCCAGGAGAAAATGTAAAAATGTTTTTGAAAATGACAACTCAAACTTGCAAGAAAGGACTTGGGTACAATGCACTTGAACAAACTGAAACTAACGCTCCAAGAAATAATATCAAAACCAATTTTACTAAAATAAATCGAACAGTTTGGACAAAAAGACCAACTAATGAACAAATTACCAAATGGCTCCCTATTTCTAGACTTTCGGGAGCTTGTAACTTCTGCAACAAGTTTGGACATAAGATATATCAATGTAAACTAAGAAAACTGCAAAATCGAGGTGCTAAATTGGTTTGGATGCTAAAATGCATTGGTTTTATGGGATCAAAGATGGATCAACTCAAACTTCAAAGGTTAACTAACCCAAATGGACCCATAAAATGGGTACCAAAAGGATGAGCTCTACTCAACTCAACTTTTGCAGGTTTGCCTTAAAGATAAAGCCAATAATGTATGGTTTATGGATAGCGGTTGCTCAAGACACATGACAGAAGAAAAAGGACTATTTTATAAGATCAACCCATGTAATGAAGGAACAGTAGCTTTCGGAAATAATGAAAAAGGTAAAATAAAAGGTAAAGGAAACATCTATGGTATTTCAAATTCATGTATTGAAAATGTTCTATTTGTTGAAGGACTCAAACACAATCTAATGAGTATTAGTCAATTGTGTGATAAAGGATATAAAGTTGTATTTGAATCCTCTATATGTAATGTCATTGATGATGACGAGCGCATAATTTTTAGTGGCAAAAGATATGGAAATGTATATTTGGTTTGCCTTGATGACTTAGAAGGAAAATGTCTAATAGCCATAGAAAATGATCCATGGAAATGGCATGCAAGGCTTGGACATATAAACATGTCAAATATCAAAACCTTATGAAAAAAGAATTTGGTACAAGGATTACCAAAGCTCAAATATGACAAAGATAAGATTTGTAAAGCCTGCCAACTATCTAAACAACCGAAAATGCCATTTTCCACCAAACAAGAAATCTCAACAACTAGACCACTTGAATTACTACATATGGATCTTTATGGGCCGTCAGACATTTTAACTCTTGGTGGGAAAAAGTATGTATATGTAATTGTGGATGACTTTTCTAGATTTACTTGGATCATACTCTTAACTAGCAAAGATGAAGCATTTTCAATGTTTGTCTCGTTTTCAAATTTGGTGCAAAATGAAAAACAAAGCTCAATTATTTCCATTAGAAGTGACCATGGTGGTGAATTTGAAAATAGCCGATTCATAGAATTTTGCAATGAAAAAGGAATTCACCATACATTCTCTGCACCAAGAACTCCTCAACAAAACGGAGTTGTTGAAAGGAAAAACCGGACAATTCAAGAAATGGCTAGAACCATGCTAAATGAGAGTAAACTATCCAAAAGATTTTGGGGTGAAGCTGTAAGTACAGCTTGTCATGTATTGAACCGAGTTACCATTAAAGCCATATTGAAAAAGACCCCATATGAACTTTGGAAGGGCAGAAAACCAAACATATCATATTTTCATACTTTTGGATGTATTTGTTATGTGCTAAATAATGGAAAAATAAATTTGGGAAAATTAGATGCCAAAAGCGATGAAGCTATTTTCTTGGGTTATTCATCAAATAGCAAAGCATATAGAATTTTCAACAAAAGACATCAAACAATAGAAGAGTCAATACATGTTGTCTTTGATGAATTTAACCAAACTCCGAGAAAGGAGGATGAATTAAGTGATGCAGATGAAACAAAAGGAAAAGAACAACCAAAGGAAATCGAGCTCAAGCCAGAAAACTCCATGGAGGAAGAGGTAAGTGAAGGTAATGACTCTTACAAACCTCCAACTGATCTAAAGTTCAAAAATGCTCATCCAATTGAGCAAGTCATTGGAAATGTGTATGAAGGAGTAAAAACTAGAAGATCAAAGCAAAACATTTGTGGACAATATGCTTTTGTGTCCAAGATCGAACCAACTACCATTGAACAAGCTCTCAATGATGAAAACTGGGTTATAGCAATGCAAGAAGAGCTAAACCAATTTGAAAGGAATAATGTATGATATTTAGTTCCCAGACCAAATGGTCATACAATTATTGGTACCAAATGGGTGTTTAGGAAAAAATTGGACGAAAGCGGACTTGTAATTAGGAACAAAGCCAGATTAGTAGCCAAAGGATATTCCCAAGAAGAAGGAATTGACTTTGAAGAATCATATGCACCCGTGGCTAGATTAGAAGCCATACGTATTTTACTAGCATTTGCTTCTCATATGAATTTCAAATTATTTCAAATGGATGTGAAAAGTGCATTTCTGAACGGATATTTGAATGAAGAAGTATATGTTGAACAACCCCCAGGATTTGAAGAAAAGAATCAATCAAAATATGTTTATAAATTGACCAAAGCGTTATATGGACTAAAACAAGCTCCAAGAGCTTGGTATGAAAGGTTAAACAGATTTTTGATCAATCATGAGTTTCAAAGAGGGAAAGTTGATACTACTTTGTTTATTAAATATAAAAGTAAAAACATTTTAATTGTACAAATTTATGTAGATGATATAATATTTGGAGCTACTGATGAAACTTTATGCCAAGAATTTTCTAAGATCATGTAGAGCAAATTTAAAATGAGCATGATGGGAGAATTAAATTTCTTTCTTGGACTACAAATCAAGCAGCAAACGGAAGGGATATTCTTAAATCAATCCAAATATGTCAAAGATATGCTCAAGAAATTTGGAAAGCAAAATGGCAAAGGGGCAAATACTCCAATGAGTTCTACGATCAAGATCGACTCAGACGAAAACGGTAAATGTATCGATCAAAAGCTCTATAGAAGCATGATAGGATCATTGTTATATTTAACTACTTCTAGACCAGATATTTTATTCAGTGTTTGTATGTGCTCTAGATTTCAAGCATGTCCTAAAGAATCACATCTATTTGCTGTAAAAAGAATTTTTAAATATCTGATAAATACAACCAATCTTGGACTATGGTATCCAAAGGGGTCAACATTTGATTTAATCGGCTATTCAGATGAGATTTTGCCGGCTACAAAGTAGATAGAAAAAGTACTAGTGGAACCTGTCAATTTCTTGAAAATATGTTGGTTTCATGGTACTCAAGGAAACAAACCAGTGTTGCCCTATCTACTGCGGAAGCCGAATATATAGCCGCCGGAAGCTGTTGTGCCCAACTACTTTAGATGAAACAACAATTGAAAGATTATGGCATTGATTATTTCAATATTCTTATTAAATGTGATAATACAAGTGCTATATGTTTGACTAAGAATCCTGTACTGCATTCAAGAACCAAGCATATAGATGTAAGACATCACTTTATTAGAGAACATGTTGAGAATCATGATATTTGTTTAGAATATGTGAAAACTGAAGATCAAATTGCTGATATCTTTACCAAACCACTAGCAAAGGAATCATTTTATAAAATTAGAAATGATATGGGGATAATAGAATTAAACTAGGAAGAATTAGACAAATCTGATCTAAAAGGAGCCAAGTCGATGAGTCAAGTCGACTCTAGTGAAGTCGACTTGGGAGAAGCGAAGTCGACTCCGCCCCTGAGGCGAAGTCGACTCCACTGGGTCGAAGTCGACTTCGCCTAGGGCAAAGTCGACTCCGCGCGCGCGATGGCTCGCCTTCCCCCTTCTCCTTTTCTTCCTCTTTCTTTCTTCTTCCTTCTCCATTTCCCGCCGTTTCCAGCCCCGGCGATTTCATTTTCCTCTCCGAATCTCCATTTTCCTCTCTCTCTTTTTGTTTTCTGGCCCTTTTTCATTCAGATTTATCTCTCTTTTCTCTCTTCCTTCTTTCTCTTCTTTCTTATTTCTTCCACTGTTTTTCAGCTTCTCTAGCACAGCCTCGCTCTCCCGCTCTTCTCGACTTTCTCTCCATTTCTCCGGCCAGGCCCTCTCTATCTCTTTCTCCTTCTCTCTCTGTTTTCAGAAAAACTTGCAACTCCTGCAACTCTATTGCTCTCCTTTCAGTAGCTACCTCACTCTTCATCTTCAACCAAATCCCAAAACCAAACTCACTGGCTCCAAAACCCAGACTTCCCAAACTAGCTGTCTCCAAGCCCTCACTTAAACCTGTACCCAGACCTTCGAGGTCAAATACGGAGGAAGAAATTCCTAGGAGACAGAGGACTCCTGTAAAACGAGCCAGAGAGGAACCTTCAACCTCAACGGGTCGAAGGGTCAGATTTCAAACCGCTACCCAATCCTCAGATCGAGCTCAGAGGTCAGAAAGTCAACCTTAAAGCTCAAACACTAGAAGGATCCCAATCAAAAAGGGGCAAGTTCTGAAAATGCCCACAACCTACTTCAAAACAGAGCTTCAGCATAGTAGATTCTATAAACATTTCTACGAAAGAAAGGTATTCATCCCAAAGATCATTGATTTTAAATTTCTCAATGATTATGAGTTCGACATAGAAGAGCTACTGGATTATCAGGGATGGATAAGATTGCGGAAGACAGATGAAAGAGTATATCCTAATCTGACAAGGATGTTTTACTATCTGTGGGATGATAACAATTTTTCAACCTTTTTCAAAGGCACAGAAATGTTTTTTGGAACAATGGCTAACCCAGATCAAGAAGAAGCAATAGAGAAAATAGGCAGTATTCTCGAAGTCCCATTTGAAGAAGAGCAACTTCCCTAGGATCTTACAATGAAAAAAATCTACAATGAGCTAACAAAGAGTAACAAGTATCATGTAGGAACCAAGTTCCTACATTACATGGATCTTTCTCCACGCCTGAGAGTCCTCTGATTACTCATTGCTCACTGCATCTATCCAAAAGGCGGTGGAAGGAATCAGCTCAACCCGCAGGAAGCCATGATTCTATGGAAATTAGTCAACAAAGTCAAGATTAGCCTCCCAAGACTATTCCTAGAAGCCTTGGCATGTCGAAAGGACAATCCGAGAGGAGTTCTACCCTATGGGACATGGATCACGAGGATCCTCGAATATTATGAGGTAGACATTGACAGTGAACCATTTGAAGTCCCTAAAACCACAAATGCCATTGATAAGGCATTGCTCCAACGAATGAAGATCAATTTGGAGCAGTTCAGGGATGATAGGATTCGAGAAAAGTTGGGCGAACCAGCAAGACAGGTACAGACTGAGGGGGAGCAGCCTCCCGAGGCACCACCTGCTCCACCCCGAGACGTTCCAGAGGAGCCAGTATCTCCTATGTCGCACGGATCCTACTCTCCACAAGGATCTGCCATCCCAGACCAGACGCCTCAACCTCCATCACAAGAGGTCACCTTACAGAGCATTAGAGATGAAATATCTGCTCTCCGAGAGGAAATGGGTCACCAAGAGGACAAAATGACAAGCTTAGTCTCCGAGGTTCTCACTGCCATCAATGATATGTATTCCCGACAAGATCGAATCGATCGGGAAATGCGTACCATTAGATATCATCTTGCATCAGGGCGACACAAAAATCGGCCCATACCTGAACTTGATCCATATGATTTAGGATCAGTTCATCGAGATCCGACTCCCGCTCCAGTCTCTTCATTTTATTCATCCGCTCATATTCGTCCTATCAAACCCATTCAATCTGCATATCCCATTTCCCAATTTCAATTCACCAAATCCTTGGTAATTGAACCATTTTTGAAGGATTGACAAAAAGGGAGAGATAGAATAGAGTATCACAAGCATAGGCTTTAGAGCATTTTGGGTCGGGTAGTTTGTATTTAGGTTTCATTTTTGTTTTACATTGTAATCTGTACAAATGATTAATTTATGAAACTTGTTTATGCTCAAATATGTGTTTCATGCTTGTTATACTCTGTTTGAAAGCTATTATGATAATCTGTTTTGGAAACTATATGATTGTGATTATCTTGAAAGGTACAAACTCAATTTTAGTTTTGTCAATCATCAAAAAGGGGGAGATTGTTGGAAACAATGTTTTAAACTAAACAAATTTGACCAACGCATGAGTTTTGATGATTAACAAAGTTAAAATTTGAGTATAATGTGAATACTAATGTTTATGTTGAATGGTTTGAGAAAAGGAAATAGCCAAGTCGATCTCCAAGTCGACTTGGGCTTCAACTTAGGGTGAAGTCGATCCCAAAGTCGACTACATCCTCGACTCCAAAGTGAACCCCACGACCAGTTTTAAAAATAGAAGAAGAGCAGGTGAAGTCGCAGGCCAAGTCGAATCCACTTGCGACTTGGGAAGCCAAGTCGCAAACGAAGTCGAATCCAGCATCGACTTGAGACGGCGAAAACACTCCAGAGTTGATTTTGGGGCACAAAAATACCGAAGTCGCAGACGAAGTCGACTCCAGTTACGACTTGGGTGAAGTCGCAGACGAAGTCGACCCCAACTTCGACTTAAGGATTTCAAAGTTCAAAGATGCAGATTCAAGCTCATTCCAAGAATCAACTTGAGTTTTCTCAAATCCAAATCAAGGGTACAAACTCATTATCAACTTAAGTCTCTCAAGTCCAAAGCAAAGCTCCAAGTGTATTTCAAGATGAAGAAACTCAAGTCATGAAGACTAGTGAATCAAAGACAAGTTCTTCAAAGATTCACAAAGACTACAAATATGTGAAGCCATTCTAGAATGAAAATGATCAAAGAAAGAAGCCAAGCAAGCTAAAGGAAAAGGGTCAAACTGTTTTTGGCACAAGAACGAGTCAAGTCGCAACCCAAGTCGACTCCAATATCGACTTGAGGTCAAGTCTGAAACCAAGTCGACCCAGACTCAGACTTGAGAAATGCGGAACTGAAGTCGCACACGAAGTCGACTCCACTTGCGACATGGGAAGCCAAGTCGCAGACGAAGTCGACTCCACCTGCGACTTGGGGAAGCAACATTCGAATTTTTGAACGTTGGAACATTTATTGCGCGCCAACCACTTCTATAACGTTCAAATCTTCCCCATTCTATAAATAGACACTCAAGCAAACGAGAACATATACACTACATAGCCTAAAGAGAGAAAAGAAGTGCAAACAAGAGCTCCCATTTGCTTTTCTCTAAATTTGAGTGATCTATACACTTCCAAAGAAAGAACGAGCCTCAACTTGCAAATTGCTTCAACGACATACAACCGATTGTTTCTACAAATTCTTCCTCATGCTCAATCTTGCCTACACAACTCTGTAAAGTGTAGATGTTCCTTATTTTCATTACTCTTTGTTATTGGTCTTGGTTTGAGTTTGTTGTAACAAACCAAGACGTTGCAAGTAGAGTTGTGATTTGAGTTGAACTCATACTTGTATCAAGTGTAATAAGCCCCCTAGAGCTAGAATCTAGAAGAGAGCATAGGCTCTGATTGTGTATGCCCCCTAGAGCTAGAATCTAGAAGAGAGCGGAGACTCTAAGTGTATTCGTGGAATACATAGTGGAACCCAAGTCACAACGGTGTGTGAGCTTGGAAGAGTGGAGTAGGGAGAGGTTGCCCTAACCATTATAAATCTTGCCTACTGTTTACCTTATTGCTTTCACTATTTCATTGCTCTCTATTTGTTTCAATCAAGGGGATTAAGCTTTCAAGGGGTTAAGTTTTAATTTACCGAAGAATTTTATAAGAACCCAATTCACCCCTCCCCTCTTGGGTTTTGCCATTAACTCGGGACCAACACATCTCAAGTTTCACACAAATCATTTTCATAATTCCCCGTCTTGTTTATAGCAAACACGGGAAACAAAATACGTAAATCATTTTCATAAATGCATTTGCATAAACACATTTCCTTTAATTCCTGTTATTTACACTTTTGTGTAAAACACTCTTTCTTTTAGGGTAATCATTTCATAAAAATCCCTTTAGGATACTTTTATAAAATCATATTTTCATGACCCAATGTTTGAGCTTTTCAGAAATAAAATATAAGCAAATGCATTTCTCCCCATCCAGTAGGGACACTTAGCAAGTGATCATGCTACCTTTTGGAAGAGAATCCTTAACAGCACGCTAGCCCAGCGGCTGTTTATTTATCCTGCTCCCATCTCAGGGAGGGCACCGCTGGCACTCTTGCCATCCCTTAGCGACTTGGCCTTATGTAGAGTGGGCCCCGGTCATCCCAACTATACTCTACAACCAGCATATTTCTTGTACCGGTGCACCGTACGTTATCCTGACGGACCGCAGTCCGTTTTGGTTTGAAGAACCACAGACTGCAACCCATGTCCTTCTAAACCGGGATCACAGACCGCAGGCTGCATCCATATGCACAAAAATCTTAGACCGAAGTCTATATTTAAGAATAACTTTCAAAATCACATCACAGACCGCAGTCTGTGTCAACTTGTAAGTGAGCGCACCCACTTTAACAAGTTGTTATTTGAAATCTAGTTTTAGGATGACCTTCCTCAAATTCCTTTAGAAACATTTTGAGTAAAATATTTTGATAAACATTTAAAATGTTTGAGAAACAATAGATCTTAAAATCCTTTTAATAAAAGAATTTCAAATCCTTTGGATTTCCATAAATAAATCATATTTTTCTCTAATATTTGCTTGGTTTCCATTTCAGGACCTTTTGTTTACAAAGGTTATGCAATTATGCCATCCCTTTCCCATAACCTAAAAATTTAATAATTGTCCACATATCAATCATTTTTACATAAAGGAAAATTGCACAATCTTTTGCATGCCATTAAGTAACCTGAAATCAAACCATTTTATGAAATCAATCATAGGAGGTTGGTCATCCTTAAATCCCTTTCAACACATCCATATAAACATTTTTCCAACATTTTTAACAAAGATTTCCTTATCTAAAGGAAATCAAAACTTTTCGAACATCATTTCAAAACATATGGACTATGTCCAAACCATCATTACTATTTAGTTATCTTGACCTAATAAAACAAATCTTTTTCATCAGTGTTTACCACGAGTTATTGTAGAAATAACTCAAAACTCATTTACAAACAATATTTTGTGAAAAAGGATAAAATTCCCTTTTTCTTATAAAACGCTGTTAAACAATATCATATAGAACTTGCTTGCTTAAAAGCAAATTCTTAAAACCATAGGTATCAAACATGAAATCCTTAAAAAACAGTAGCATGGAGAACTTGCTTACTCATAAGTAAAATTTCTCAATTCCATTAACATGAAGCATTTCCATCCTTGGCAACACTCAGGATAAATTATTTATCTTAAGAAGTGTCGCTTGCTTCCCATGAAGCAAACCTTAAGACTTTTCATTAAAGTCATCATTTGTCCAAAACTTATGGCTTTGCATTAAAGCCGTCATATTCAAAACTTATGCTTGCCCATTCGTTAAAACATAAACATAAACATAGACAATTCAATCATATCAATCACACAGAAAGAAAATGGCATTTTAGAAAGTTTGCTTGCTTACCTGAGATCGCCATAATCCCTTTTTCTTCCATTCTTTTTCTTACCTACATGAAAATAATATGATTTTTCATATATTTCTTTTCCTTGCATTCCATTTAGTTTTCCAACCCATTTTATTCACATATATCATTTATTCAACTTCTCAAGTCACTATGCATACATTTAGCATATACGTGCACATTTTTACACATTTTATCGGCTAATCACATAACATATATAACCTCATAAATAGGGTATCCATTAAACCAAATAAAATGCATCCATTAATAATCATATATAGGTTCATTAACCTTCATTTACCACTTTTCACATTTTTTTCTCAAACTAACCACATATGCTGAAATCAGGCGTACTGAAAAATTTTCACAACCACATATACCAATCAAAATATAATTTTTTATTTTTTATTATGATCCTAAATATGTCTTACATATCCTGTAAAATTTTCAGACCAAAATTCCATGTAGAAAAATTATTAAAAATCAGTTTCTACAGCTGATCCTGTCACCCGTTTTACCCTATTTGGGTGAATTTTCTCCGATTTTTAATTTGCAAAGTACTTATCCTTTTAAGCTGAAAATTAGGTTGTTACTTAATCACCCAGTATAGATTACTCTCAAACATTTTCATACTAAAATTCATCCATTTACTGATCTGTCCATAATTTAATTTATAACATCATATATCATTCAAAACTCCACTTGTCATCATCTAAATCATGGAGTTTCATGCATGCAAGCTAAAACCCATTACATATTCATTCAAAAGCATTTTGAATCATCACTTTAAAGCATGTTTAAACATCCATTTCATTCTTTTATTTTTTGGAGTTTAAGAACTCAAGATAAACAAATCAAAATAACACATCTACTTACTTGGATTGATGCTCTCCAAACCCTAATCACATGAGCTACTCTTCTCCTCCAATCTCCCTTTCTTTTTCCCTTCTTTTTCTCCTATTTTCCTTCCTCCTTGCTGGCCAAGTTGGGGATGTGAGCTGCTGTTTCTTGGGGAAGAATTTCCAGCACTTGGAAATTTCCAAGGGCTCTCTCTCTCATGTGAACATGCATACCTTTGAGGAGATGGATTTTCTCCAGCTGTGGGCCCCACTTGCTCGGCATTTTCCACACACATAAATGCATCCCTATCCCCCTTATGTGCTGGTGAACTCACATCCACATAAAATTACATTTTTCCATTTTTTTAAAAATCCACAAATCTGCCCTCATCTTGACCGTAAATCTGCTTCCACCATAACGTCCAGCTGCTACCCATTTTTCCAGCCATTTTTCTTCATTTTTAAAATTCCAAAATGTGGGTAATTTATACACCTCATTACCCCTTAATTCATATATTAATTTTTTTAAAAAAAAATTAACAAAAAAATGGCAGCAACAGCACCAACCATTACACGTCACATGCATGAGACAAGCTGTCCACATTTCCTCCTTCAATGGCAGCTGCAATTCACGAATTTCCTTGAATTGTTTTCACATAATTAAATGCTCATTTATGTATCCCAACATTTCAGCTGCATATATAAATATTTTATAAAATAAAAAATTCAAAAAATATGGAGCAACCAGCCCATAACGTGCTTGCCTTGGACACCTCACCTATGCTCACTTGAGCACTCATAGCTTCATCAATTATGGACATTCATTGCTGGGATTTTATTTGGATATTTGCATTTTATTTTAATACATAAAATACCTTAGAAATTTGCTGCATTTGACACCTCATCTCCCATTAAATAATGCATTTAATCCATGTACTCTAGCCATTAATGGAAAGGTGCTTTTAAGGTGCATTAGTCAACCATGCTCACCTTTTTCATTGCAGGTATTTTCCCAAAATTTCAAGCTTAATCCAAGCCATCAAAAATAAACATCTCATAATTTCATTCAACCGTTTCGAATTTCATCTCAATCCGATTTTCCTAGCTCCCGCTATAGCCGTTGGAAGTTAACGGTTGGAATTGAAATATGATCAATAAATCATTAATCTAATTTCATCAAGGATTTTTATAATCCAATAATCCCATAATATCAATCCCAACATCATCAACTTTCATCTCAAATTTTACTTTAATCTGCCTTACAGGCGTTGAGTTATGAATTTTCTAGTGTTTTCCAACATAATTCCAAAATTTTCATTTTAATCTCCATTAATTAAATCATGAAAATTAAACTAAAAATTCATGCCACATTAGCATGTTTTAATCCTCATTATGCCCCTTTAGTCACCTTGACTCATATTGGGCTCCGACGATTAAATTTTTAATCACCCTTCTTAATTAAACCCTAATTGCAACATATCATAAAATTCTAAAATCATCCAAAAATTCCATTTAATCATATATAAGTCACATGTACATGTTCAATGCACACATTGAATCTTACTTAGGTTGGGGTTTCACAATCCTCCCCTCTTATAACAGGTTTCGTCCCGAAACCTATTACATTGCAAATATCGGGATAAGGCTCATATAAAATTGCTAATTCATCATCTTTCTCTAATATTTCAATGGTTCACTACGCTTCCACTGCGCTACTCTATGTTAGTGGCATTTTTTTTCCTTGGTCTAACGGACCCATCACTTATCTCTATTATTCCTTGTTCACACATGGGTTTCTCATTGGCATTTGCCTTTTCATTTGTGTCATTTCACACTATTTTCCCTTATACATAGAGAAATTGCATTATTTCCCGTCTTATCATGGGGTAAGTTTTAAGTTACCCATTCTAACATATAAAATAAAGATCTATGACAATCATCTCCCTTTTTACATATATGATTCATATAATATGAATATCTTCATTTCTATAGCAAAGAGCAAAAATGCTCTCACATACAATTTCATATATATTTTCGCAAATACCTTTGCTAACCCATTCATTCATAAAAATTTATAGTAATCATTTTCACATATCATCATACATAATACATTCATTCTATAATATAGAGCAAAAGTTGCTCTCATATATAGTTTCATACATGTCTTAGCAAAAGACATTTTTGCTAAGCTATCCATTCCTTCTCCTCTCATAATGTCTACCATTAGATTTTACCATCGTAGACTATCCATTAGGAATACCGGTATTAAAGCAGTCTAAAATATTTTCTTCCTCAGTTCCCTTTCTAGTTTTCATGAACTAGTAAGGTCCTTATCATTTTCAAATTTTTCTAACCTCATTTCTTATGAATATCATAGAGAAATCATTTCTCTCGTATCCATCTTTTAATCATATCTAAATTAAAAAGAATTACGGTAATCATTATTGCCTTCATTCTTCTCTTCATTTTTCTACCATCTCTTGCTATGATAGATACTAACTTTTATGGTATCATATGTGTAATCTCCTTTTCCTTCTATGCATGTTAACTAGGCATAGTTTGCTACACCTTTCTGCAATAATTTGCAGGAATTTCCTATCAATTATAGCTATTGGTTAACCTTTCTTATTCATTTCTTTTCCTACATCAGGTTCCTTAGTTTTTAGTGGCAATTTATCCTTGCCCTAATCGTACATGTTCATTACCAACATGTGGTATATCCTGATGTTCTATTGGAAGACATTTCTTAACAAATTCTTCCAGATTACCTGCTTTGATTATGGCATAATAGCCATTTTAGGGTTTCTTACTACTTACAAGCATTGCCAATCAATGCTTGGACATTACATTTGACTACATGTTCAAACCATGAACATATTCTTAGGTTCACTCATCCATTGCTCAGTCTGAATAAAATCTAATTCATCTGAGAACTTAGGTGGATACCAAGCTAGAAAGGCATCAATAACCTTCCCATTTACTTCTATCTTACCATTATCAACCTTTAAGGGTTTGGATACTAGGTTAAAATTTATTACCCATACCGATTCATTTTTTCTACCTGCTTCTAATTGGTCCTGTTGGGTATTTTCCCAAAGACCCTGTATTATTCTTCTGTCTAAGCTACACAATCTTGGGCGGCTTACTGCATTGCTCTTTCTAAAGCTGCAGTTATCCTTTACTCTTTCTACCTGTGAGATATTACTCTTAGCGGTAACATCTCAAATCCTTTGACTTGGGGTTTATAGTTACCCATCGTTAATGAGCTTATGGACTCACTTGTCTTAGTCGTTTAGATTTGTTACTAGCTTCTCTTTTTCCTTGTTACTCATATTAGCAATTGCCTATCCCTTGTTCAAAACTAAGGTGATAATCATGTTGTAGAATGTAACATATAACATTATATCAATAGCATTTCTCATTATAATATTCATTCATATCACACATAGTCGACATGATCATTTTTTATCATAAAATCATCATACATAGTCAACAACATAGTCTAGAAAGATCAACGATCTTTCCTTTTTCATATACACTTAGCACTTGAATAAAATCAAATGCATTCATATTTTCATAACATTAAACATCACACATTAGGAATCAAAAGAAACTCCCGTTTTCCTACCTTTCTCATTTTTTACCTGCACATTTCATAGTGTAAGGTTGCTTTTCCTTACACATACAGATTATATTTACATCATCTGTCATTTCATCATAATTATAAACTCTAAACCAACAATCACTTAGAAAGTTGGCGCTTTGGTGCCTTCCATATGTCACCATGGCTCTATACCTTAAACATATGTATCATATAACACAGTCTCGTGCTATCTTAGGTAAGGTGTAATCAACCTTAGGTATGGGGAATCTCTATGTAGAGTTCCATAACCCATCATCTATTCTGTCTCCCTTCTATCCTTTGTCTTTCTTTAAATTTTTCTACCTTCTTCTTCATTTCATCTAACCTCATATCATTTTTCTTCGTATACCATCTATTTCATGAAACATAGCGACCAGCTACATTTCCTTAATTAACCATATCCTTATGTCATAATGACGCACAATATAAGACAATACATATCGTATGTGTTTTATAGTCTCAATCTATTCCTTGCATCATTTTCCATTTTTCTTCTATATTTGTCCATCAATCTTTGCTGAAATATCATCTCTGTGATATCAAGCCTTTGCTTTCCATGCCTATTACCAATCCATATTCTGATACCAACTTTTGCGGCATCAGACCTATCCTTTTATCATCCTTGATTTTCTCCTTCTCCCGCCTGTTTACCAATCCTTGCACTGATACCAACTTTTGTGGCACCTCGAACCTAGACGTCACTTCCTTACCTCAAGATCTATCAATTGGTAAATGTGAATCAGGATTGTTGTCCTGATCACTCGGCGGTTTGCCCTGATCAAACCATTCATGAAAATCGTTCATGTAAACCTACTTTTTGGGTATTTCATAAACATTGGATGTACAAATGCATCATTTCCATTCATGATATAATTCGACATCGTGATATCTTACTCCAGGGTCTTTTTAGGTGGTGTAACTTATGAATGAAACCGAAAGTTTCATTACTTATACGAGCGGAAGCTTTTCCTAATTTGTCGAGAAATCAGCCTGATTTTTTTTTCTTTTCTTCTCTTTAGAACCTACATTGGTTTCATTTTATAATTAAAATTCGGCAGCATGCCGTCTATACTTAGGATGTTTGGGTAATACAAAATTCGGATAGTCAATACAATTTCAACATGTTCTACAAATTCACGCACATTTACTTCAATTCAAACTAATACATTCCTTATACAATCATATTTCACATGAGAGGCTAACTACTACGTTTAACAATAACATAAAACATTCAAATATAATGCTGGGAAACCCTAATCTTAAACACGTGTATAAAATCCTAGGGTTGTAAACCCTAGGTAATATATTTGGGAAATAAACATTCATGAAAATGAAATATGTGGAAATAGAGGTTAAAATAATTATTTATGAAATTCGGATGAATAGTGCACGTGAATAGTACATGTGAATAGTAATCTTGAGATTAAGACACGTGATTAAGAGTTAATCACTTGGATTAACCTAATCACAAAAAGACGAAAAGGAGATTTAATCACTACAGGACGAAATAGCAATTCTTTTTTATATTTTAATCCAATTTTAGATTTTAGTGGAAAATTAAAGAAAAATTCATAATTTGCAATCCGGGCGTCGGATTTCAATGAAATTTTTTATGAATGGTTAAAAATTCATGATGAACATGATGAATGAGTTAAGATGTGATGAAAATCACAAATCAAGGGTCAAGATTAAACATCAAACAGAGATCAAAGGGTGGCTTCTCTTGGCTCAATTCATTTTTAGAAATTATAAAAAAATACATTTTTATAATTAAATACTTCAAGCTAGGGGGGTAAATCCAATTTTGTGAAAAATCCAACCCTATAAATAGGGCCAAGGGGTGGACGTCCAAGGCATCATTCTCCCAGCTCCATTTGAGCATTTTTCACCCCTCACCACGTTTTAGCCTTGAGGAGAAAGTTAGAGAGAGAAAGTGTGAGAAAAAGAGGAAAATCTCCATGTCGGGTAAGTGATTTCTTCTAAATTTTTTTTGGGTGTTAAGTAGGGTAAAACGATGCTTAGATAATGCCTAAGCATGAGAAAATAAATAAATTTATAATTCTTAGTTAGAATTATGCCAAAACATCGAAAATTTGGAGCGAAGATAGAGAATTCGGGAAAATCATGTATGATATGTGTAAATAATGCTCCAAATTTGATAAATGATGATTTGGGAGGTATGTTTATGATAATTATGATGTTTTAATGATGATATATTAATCTCATGATTTTTGAAATTAAGGATTATGCTTAAGTGAATTTATGTTGATTTTTAGTATATGGAGAAAATGATTTATTTGGCTAAGTTAATAATGATAAATTCAAAATGTATGAATTTTCCCATGATATACTAAGCATAATATATGTCATGGTATTTTTTATTTTTGGAACCCATGAACAGTAACCTCTGATGAACAGTAAATGTGAACAGTGATTTGTTACAGTAATTTGCTACAATAACAATGAACAGTAAACAGCGTGATTTTGGAAAAAATTGAGATTTATTTTTATATTTTATGATGATATATGGATGGAATTTTTAAAGGATTTATGGATAAAAATTCATATGAGAAGGTAATGACCAAGTATATTTATAAGATTAACCTCTATAGAAATGAAGTAATGGATAATTATAAAGCATGCATGGGAAGTAAACTAAGACATGAAATGATACAGATAAAATATCATTTTTTCTTGTATAGGAAAAGGAAAGGAAAAAGTGGAGGACACAGACTGAGGAGATAAGCAAGCTATATGCTTTTAAAAATATTTCTAAATGATTGCAAACTATTTGCTTACGTGTTTTATGAACTGAATTTAAGGATGACCATTCCTATAATTCTTTACATGAAATAATTGCTAACTGCTTGTTAAATTATTTTCTAAATGATTTATCAAGTTTTATGGAGCATATCATGCCGGCATATGTATGTATGAACATTGTGCACAAGGAAGAGGCTTTGGTGGAGGTAGTAAGCGGATCAGAGGGTCCCCCTTCACTATTGCCGAGTTGCAAGGGTTGTGTGCCGGCGGCGTCCTCCCAGAGTTGGAGGCACAAGGAAAGTCATGAATGAATGAATGCATTGCATTCTCATGAAATGCATGAAAAGGTTTCTGTCTCATTTGTAATTGATCACTTGGTAAGTGTCTCCTACCAAATGGGGAGAAATGCATTTGAATGAAAGGAAAATATTTACTTGCTAAAGAAAAAGACTTTCTTACTGAGTATTATTACTTATATGTGTTTCTAAAATGACAAACAGACTATGGAGCTGACTCATAAAGGATGCCAGGTAGAAATGACCAGCAAATTTAATTGTAGTTCTATGTATGCGTACAAAGGGACAAATGTATGATAATCATGTTTTATGGATATTATAAACATGGTTGTACTTACGTGAATTATTTCAATAAAAAGAAGATATGAATGGTTTTATGATGATATGGATGAGTCTATTATGAATAGAGTGTATGCTTATGTGATGAAAGAAAAAGAAAAAAAATTGGACGAGATCCAATTAAGTACCCGCCGCGTGATCAGGGCAACAATCCTGAGTCACATTTACCAATTGATAAGATCCTAGAGTAAGGACTATGTGGACGCCTCGGTTTGGGGCACCACAGAAGATGGTATTAGAGCAAGGATTGGTAAATACCACAGAAGTTTGGAATAGAGCATGGATGGATAGATAGACATGAAAAGAAAGAACTAATGTCTAGATCTACATGTTTAAGAGGTTATGATACTTCTATAATATTGATATGAAATGATATATATGTGAGAAACATATATAGATGTGTGTGACATATACGCTTGGATATGAATAATGTTATGAATATTATAAATGTTAGTATTATAAGAATGTTATGATACTAACCAAATTTTTGTGCATATAGAAAACAAAAATGCCAACTACAAGAGCCGGAGCTAGGCTGAATAAAGGGAAGGCACCAATAGGAGAATCGGTTAGCCTACTCGAAGTAGGAGAAACCAGTAACCCAACCAAAAGGTCCGAGTCAAGAGGACAGACGTCAAGGACCCGTCAACGACGGGAAGAGGCTAGCTCTGAATTCCATGTAGAAAGGAGAGCTAACCAAGAAAGGTAGATAGAAGAAAGGATAGCTGCAGCCGTGGAAAAGGCAATGTAGCAATGGGCAACCAAGGCCGCTGGTATAATACAATGTATGTGGGAAAGAAATCGGCAGGCCCCGCCACAAGGTGATAATGGGGAAAGAACCGCCCCATCGGCCAACTCTAATTTTTCTAGAGGTATAAAAGATACCCTCCTAGAGGCTGATAGAAAGGCTATCAATGCCTTCCTAGTCCAATGACCCCCTAAATTTGCTAGCGAACCAGACCCCATCATTGCAGAGCAATGGATCATGAAGATTAAAAAGTTATTTAGAATCTCGCCCTGTAATGATCAGCAAAAGGTCATATGCGCTACCCACCTGCTGATTAAAGACGCTTATGAATGGTGGGAAACATTGATGGTTACCATGCCACACCCAAAATGGGTCATGTGGCAAGAATTTTTAGAAGAATTTAATAAAAAGTATCTTCCAGTAAGCTTACAGAGCTAAAAAGTTATAGAGTTTGAGAAACTCTACCAAGGCAAGATGACGGTGACTGAATATGCAACAAGATTCAATGCCTTGGTTAGGTATTTACCATGGATCGCCAATGTGCCAGAAAATAAGGCACAGAGGTTCCAACATGGGCTGAGACCCCAATTAAGGGAGGGACTAGCCCCATTACTAATAAGAGATTATGCCTCTAGTATAGAAAGAGCTAGGGCATTAGAAATAGAGTCCATGAGGACACAGGAGATTAGGCAAGCTCAAGAGCAATTATTCTTGGATCCCAAGGTAAATGGGGCCAAGAAAGGGAAAAATGAGAAGGCAATGGATGGAAATGAGGAATTTATTTCCAAGGGAAAGAATACCTCACCTTGCAAAACTTGCCATAAGCACCACTCCGGCGAATGCCTCCAAAGATTGAGAAAATGTTTTAAGTGTGGTCAAGCGGGACATATGGCTTGGGAATGCAGAACGATCAAGTGCTTCATGTGTGGCCAAGTCAGGCATATATCATTTAACTACCAGAACAAACCACAAGAAGCTCCAACTCGATGAAGGTTAGACCAGCAGAAAGCCCCCGCTATAGCCAACAACCCTGTGCGTGTCCAAGCCCTCACCGGAATGGAGTCTCAAGAAATAGAGGACAAAGTGGTTACAAGTATGATTTAAATTTCAGGAAATTCACTATTTAAATCATACCAATATATGGGTGGAGGGGGAGGGAATCATACCAATTTATTTAAATCATACCAATACATAACCACACACACACTATGGGTGGAGGGAATCAGAAGTACCCAAGATATAAAATGGCAAGTAAAGAATCAAGTATGCAAGACATGATAAGCATGATGATATTTAATCCAATGATAGAAATTGAGGCTAATATGTTTTTGAATATAGATGTCTAATTACGTAGAGAAAGCATAATGGAATATTTGAAGGACAACAGGCTTCGGGACGAAACCTATTGTAAGGAGGGGGACGAAACCTATTGGATTTTAGTGGAAAATTAAAGAAAAATTCATAATTTGCAATCCGGGCGTCGGATTTTGATGAATTTTTTTATGGATGGTTAAAAATTCATGATGAACATGATGAATGGGTTAAGATGTGATGAAAATCACAAATCAAGGGTCAAGATTAAACGTCAAATGGAGATTAAAAATAATTTATCTTTTTCATTAAATTCCATTTGACTTTTTATTAAATTAAATAATTAAAAAATAATAAATAATAAATGAACAGAAGCTATTGCAAAAGCATGGCAGGGGGTGGGTGGATATTTGACCAAAAATCAATGGTTTAAATTCATCCTCATCCAAGATCAATGCCTAAGATTTAATTAGCCTAAATTAAATAATTTTAAAAATAAAAAAAAACTTATGAAAAAAGGGCTGCCATAGGGGGGCTGGAGCAAGCCTAGGGTGGCTTCTCTTGGCTGAATGCATTTTTAGAGATTATAAAAAATACATTTTTATAATTAAATACCTCAAGCTGGGGGGGTAAAATCCAATTTTGTGAAAAATCCAACCCTATAAATAGGGCCAAGGGGTGGACGTCCAAGGCATCATTCTCCCAGCTCCATTTGAGCATTTTTCACCCCCACCACATTTTAGCCTTGAGGAGAAGGAAGAAGAAAAAGTTAGAGAGAGAAAGTGTGAGAAAAAGAGGGAAATCTCCATGTCGGGTAAGTGATTTCTTCCAAATTTTTTTTGGGTTTTAAGTAGGGTAAACCCATGCTTAGATAATGCCTAAGCATGAGAAAATAAGTAAAGTTATAATGCTTAGTTGGAATTATGCCAAAACATCGAAAATTTGGAGCGAAGATAGAGCATTCGGGAAAATCATGTATGATATGTGTAAATAATGCTCCAAATTTGATAAATGATGATTTGGGAGGTATTATTATGATAATTATGATGTTAGAATGATGATATATTGATCTCATGATTTTTGGAATTAAAGATTATGCTTAAGTGAATTTATGTTGATTTTTAGTATATGGAGAAAATGATTTATTTGGCCAAGTTAATGATGATAAATTCAAAATGTATGAATTTTTCCATGATATACTAAGCATAAGCTATGTCATGGTATTTTTTTTTTGGAAACAATGTCAATTTTTGGAACCCATGAACAGTAACCTACGTCGTTATGAACAGTAACCTCGGGTGAACAGTAAACATTAACAGTGATTGCTACAGTAATTTGCTACAGTACTATGAATAGTAACAACGTGATTTTGGGAAAAAATGAGATTTATTTTTATATTTTATGATGATATATGGATGGAATTTTTAAAGGGTTTATGGATAAAAATTCATATGAAAAGGTAATGACCAAGTATATTTATAAGATTAACCTCTATAGAAATGAGGTAATGGATAATTATAAAGCGTGCATGGGAAGTAAACTAAGACATGAAATGATATAGATAAAATATCATTTTTCCTTGTATAGGAAAATGAAACGAAAAGGTGGAGGACACAGACTGAGGAGGTAAGCAAGCTATATGCTTTCTAAAATATTTCTAAATGATTGCAAATTGTTTTCTTACGTGTTTTATGAACTGAATTTAAGGATGACCATTCCTATAATGCTTTACATGAAATAATTGCTAACTACTTGTTAAATTCACTTCAATCCGTCTTACAGGAGTTAGTTATGAATTTTCTAGTATTTTTCTACTTAACTTGATAATTACCATTTAAATTTTCATAAATTAAACCATATAATTTAAAATAATTATTCATGATATATTAATAAGTTTCAATTACCATCAAACTACTTTAATCCTATTGACCTAGATCGACTTATAATGATTGATTTAATCATCATTCATAACCTCTGATCTAATTGCCATAAATTAATCAAAATTGAAAATAATTCATTCATAAATAAATCGAATCATACATGAATCATTGGAATACACATACATGAATCCTATATAGGTCAGGGTTTCACAAATTACCTCATAACCGGACGCTGAAATGCCGAGTTATACTAAATTCATGAAAGACGTTCTGTCAAAGAAAAGGTGGTTGACGGAATTCGAAACAGTGGCATTAACAGAGGAAACCAGCGCTATGGTGCAGAGGAAGTTGCCGCCTAAGCTCAAGGACCCAGGGAGTTTCACTATCCCATGTACAATTGGAAATCAATACTTCGGGAGAGCTCTATGCGACTTGGGAGCCAACATTAATCTCATGCCTAAGTCAATTTTAAGAAAATTAGGCATTAGGGAAGCCCGACCTACGACAGTAATGCTGCAACTGGCGGACCGATCCATGACATATTCGAAGGGCATTATTGAGGATGTTCTTGTCAAGGTGGACAAGTTCATCTTTCCTGCAGATTTTATTATCCTGGATTAGGAAGAAGATCGGGACGTGCCAATCATTCTGGGTCGACCTTTCCTTGCAGCAGGCAATGCGATAATTAATGTACGAGCCGAAAAATTAACAATCCAAGTACAAAATGAACAAGTCACATTCAATGTGCTCAAGGCGATGCAGCGCCCGAATGATTCAGAGGATTGTTTTATGATTGATATGGTCAATTCAGAGGTTCAAGAATCTTCTTCAACTGGCATTGAGGAGGACTCAAAGGAAACTGCATTTAATAAGGGTTGCGAGTTAACTGCTTATACAGAAGAACAATTCGTTCATCATATCATGTTTGAACAATTGGCCGATCTGATGGAAATTCAGGAAATGGAAGAAAAAGTCAATGAGGGAATAGAGGGGGATACAGTTGAGAAAACTGAACATTATCATATCCAAATGCCTCTATTCCATCTGTCGGAAATTCAGACTCGGCATGACCGAATGGATCAATGCAAAACCATGGAGCCATTATCAATTCAAACCCATGACAAACTCTTATATAGTGTTTATGAAATTCAAAAGAAGAGGCTAACTGTTCCACTTGAAGGGGCTAAGATAAGATCTGAACTTCCATGGTGCAGTCTGAATAGAAGAAAGTTCGAGGCGGTGGAACTGAAAAAAATTGAACAGCGGGAACGTCGGGCTGAGGACATTAAACTTAACGCTGAATGGGAGGCAACCCGTTACTCATTATCATTTTGATTTGTGTTTTTGTTTTTATTTTTATTTTTAGGAAAATGACTTGGAGCTCAATTTCACAAAGATCATGCTTGGAAGCAGCTGGGTGCAAAAAGTTCAAAAAATTTGCTGAAGAACATCGATGCCTAGGCTCCATGATGAAGATCTCGAAGAACACGGAGCATGAACTGGCGCCCCGGCATCGGGTCGTGGACAGCGCAACCCGGAACACTTTATAAGGCGCGGGTGTAAGGACCAGGTATTTTATTTTATTTTATTTTCATTATAACCCTTCTCTATTTATGAGATAACTTATGAACATGCCACTAGGAGTTTATAATGTTAATGGATGCATGACATATATGCATGTATTATGATCTTAGCACACTGAGTATAAATTTAAATGTGTATGATTAGTGTGTCATTGTTAAGCACTATAACTATTTTTTCCCTTCGCAGAGTAGGTAGCGGGGGTCAAGGGGGCAGCGCCCCCGGAGAAATTTTTAATTATTAAGTTGTAGTAGCGGGGAATTAAATTACTAATTGCGACTGGACCCGACCCATGCCCCGACCCGACTCAATGGATTCTATTAACATAAGCGACCCGCGCTCTAGGGCTTCATTCCCATTTCGTGCCCGACCGCGTTTTCTCCTCTTCCTCTTCTGGTTCTTCGTTCCTCTTCTACTTTCTCTTCCACTCAGTTCGAACCACCCGTGATCTCTTGAGGGAAACTATACCAACTACCTTGAAGGTCATAGATCCGAGTCCAGGAAGCTCCAAGGCTCCGAATTCCTGCAGTCCACATATAGGGTCGCTGTCTTGGGAGGGATCACGGTCAAGGTAAGTAGATGTCGCCCCTTCTCGATTTAGTGATGAAATTTTATGTTAAACGCGATGTGAGGCTAGAGGGAATGTATAGCTTCTAACGACTCCATGGTATTAGGCGTAGAGTTCGTAACAGTTAGGGTTCATGGGGAATTTACTTTGAATGCGCAATTTCTATGATGTAAAAGACTTCTTAGCAGTTTTTATATTGTTGGAATGTGACGTGAATTGATTTGCCCCAATCGAGAGTATGAATTGAAGGTTCTTTCATTTCGCACCTATCATGCGTTTGATAAAATGCTTGTGTGACAGATCCATGTGTTGAATCTGAATTGTGTTGATGTTGTACGCGTGGTTTGCGACGTGTTTCATTGTCTGTTATGTATGATGTGTTATCTCAAATAGTTGGTTGTAAGGGTTGTTCATGGCCCCTGATTGACATGAGGAGAGGGTTGTTCATGGCCCTTGATGGACATGAGTAGATGATTGGTTGTGTTGTTCAATTTGTGTGTATGGTTATATGCATATGATCTTGGGAGTGGGTATTGGACCCATGTGTATTAGCTTCATCACTATATGAGCATCCATCATTATGCTTATTTCCACTTTGTGCTAACCACTATCTACTTACTGGGTCTATTTAGACTCATATCATTTGTTATTGTGCTTTTAGATCGCAGGTCAGAAGGGGAACTTAAGGATGGGACAAGTTGAAGATCAAACATGAGAGACCCTAGCACAATATGTTGATTTCAGTTCTTTTAGATTTGTGCTCTTTTTGATAATCATATATGTAGACAATTATTTAGGCGGATTCGCTTTGACAACTATAATGTATTTGGTATTTCAGATTGGATTATAATCCTTGTTGATGCACATATGCATGACTATTATATCTGTTTGTTGTGTAAGGAAAATATTTAATGATTTCCTTCTATATGAATGTTCTTATTATATGAAGATGCAAGTATATAAATAGGATTGAATGTTACAGATGGAAATGTTATGAATATCAGGTCATGTATTCCATATTACCCCTTGTATGTTATGGGGAGATGCTGCCGAATTTTTCTTAGATTGTGTAGTACCCATTGACTAGTTCTTGAGTAATTCTTTGAATGGGGTGTTATAGCGGGTTAGGGCTCTAAACCCTAACCCCTCGCCCCGGCGCCACTTTTTCCCCCTTTTTCTCATTTTCAACTTGTTTCCCCTTGATTCAAAGCCATTTCAACTCAAATTCAACCCCATTTCATCAAGCAATCATCCATCTATTCCATCCATTCCATTTTCTGACTTTTCCCCTTTTCCTAGATCCATTTAAATCCACCAAAAAATCTGATTTTTTCATCACCAAATCCTAAGCCCCACCCCTACACTTGGTTTCCCATCATTTCCCCCTTCATTTGGGCTCCATTTCAAGCTCGATCTTCATCTCTTCTTCCAACTAGCACCGGAAAGCGCTGTCAGCAGATCGGTGCCTAAGTGCCACCATCTCGCGCCCCAATGCTAGTGCAGAAATAGTGGTCGTGCAAATTTTCAAGTGGCAAGCTTCCGGGGGTGGAAATTCTTCATCTTTGAGGCATTTTCTTTGATTCGCAGTTACTTGGTGATTGTTTCGGTGGAAGATTGGATTGGATTGGTCGGCGGATTGGAGGTTACCATATGTGGTTGGTTTTGTGGATTGCTTGGTGATTGGCTAGGTGATTGTTGGCTTGGTGATTGTGTGTGGATTGCTTTGTGTGCATTTTTGGAGGTTGACTTGTTTCCTTGTGATTGGTTGTGGACTATTGCTTGGGAGTTTGTTTGAGGCGATTATTTATTGGAGACATGACTTCCTCGTCATCTGCAAAGAGGAAGAAGATTCAGGAGCCGGTTGAATTCAACACTAATCGGTTCATGTCTGCTCAAGCCTTTAAGCGGTACACGAACTAGCTATAGAAGCGGCACCTGATTCCGGAGAGGGGAATCAAGATTGCTTCTTTCTCCGACAACTTCATCAATGCCCTGAATGTTCGAGGTTGGCAGAAATTCTTGGCACAGCCAGAGCCTGCGATCGTCCTAGTGGTCAAAGAGTTTTGGGCAATGCGGTGGAGCATGAACAGGGGCGGATCAAGGTCAGAGGCAAGATCGTCCCATTTCATGCTGAGGCGATCAACTCCTTCTATGGGTTGGGTTCCTTAAATCACCCAGACGAATACGAGGCCTTTTTGGAGGGAGAAGACCGAGACATTAACTCCATTACTATGCACCTCTGCGACAGGCCTTTGACGCGAAAGTCAACGGGAGGACAGCTCACATCCTTCAAGCGCAGTGATATGATGTATGACGGGCGGATGTTCTTCCATTTTGTCTCATCCTGGATGATGTCGTTGATGCATGTCAGTGAGGTGACAATGGATAGGGCGCTCTTGCTTCACGCCATATACAACGACATGTCGATCGACGTGGGCAGGATGATCTACCACCGGATTTGTGCCTGTGCGACAACTCCCAGAGGCAACTACTACTTCCCATCACTCATTATCATGCTCTGCAAGCGGGCCAGAGTCAGATGGGAGCCGAAGGAGGAGGTCCTGAACTGCCAGGCGAACATAGATGACCTCTCCTACTCACCCAGCCACGAGCCTGCACCGCCACGATGCACCCCAAAGCAGCTCCACCAGCGGGAGCCTCCTCGCAGCCGCTATCCACGGGCATGCGACGACCAACCTGAAGAACTTGGTAGCGGCCCAAGCCAGGTATATGCTTCAGTCTGTCAGGGCAATAGAGGCCTATCTATGCCGAATTGTGGAGGACCGCCAAATCAACACCTCGACACTCCCGCTCTTCCCATTGACGCCCCCGGAGTTCCGAGCCTGCTTTGGGCAACCATCCCAGCCCCAGCGCAGCGATAGTGAGGACGAGGACGCCATTGAGTCTGATTCTTGAGGGAGTCCCAGTCCTTTTCATTTATTTTTATTTTGTTTTATTTTATTTTACTTTGCATTCTCTTTATTAGGTCATTCTAGGTCATCATGCATTGAAGACAATGCATCTTTCAAGTTTGGGAGGTGAATAATTCTCGACCATAGGTTAGTTTTTCTTGTTTTATTTACATTGCATATTATGTCAACTACAGCTAATGAAAGTTATCTTTGTTCAATCCATCTTACTGAAAATGTGCAAAGTTGTAAATAATGTTGACTTGAAATTGAATTCATGAAAAATGGGAAATTCAGATTAAGGACCAAATATTAAAGCAAGTTGCAATTGACATCTGAAAGAATTAAAAGGATTTCATAATACATTGTTCTAATTCAATTATATGTTAATTTTCCAGACTGAAATGATGAGAACTGAATTAAATAAATGCTGACCAAGCACTTTAAGGGAATTAATGGGTTCAGAAATGGTAATATTTTACAAAAAATTACACAGGCATCTTCAGTACCCCTAACAAGGCATCAAAATAATAAAAAGGGGGTGATTGACCTAAGCTGAGTAACCGGGACTTGGCATCAATAAATGGCAAGGTTCGCGTAAAAAAGCAAAGGAAAATCACAGTAATAACGCTTTAAAAATCAAAATTCTCCCCAGATACCCTGAAATATGGTGAGGGGAGTAAAAAAAAAACACAGATCTCCAGATATCCTGAAATATGGTGAGAAAAATTTTGCAATAAGTTTGGGGGGGAAAATGTGCAGTTGAGCAAAAATTGAATCCAGTGAATGATTACCATTTTTTCAACCAGTTAGTTCGGATTAAACCTTGGTGTGCTTGTTTTCATTGATTTTCTACCCAGTTTCTTTGATCAAGTGGAAGATTAGCATGTTGACTTATGACCATGTACTAGGAAATTTTGTCACCCACATGTAACTTGGTTTAAGAATGAAAATGCATGCCCTGTTCTCTGAATGAGTTTTCAAGTTTATATTATTCTTGACCTTGTTGAACAGATAAATGGATTGATCGAAGCATAATGGGAAGCAGGTTGAGTTGACGGGTTCATTCATTCATTCATTGTGTTTGCATGTGTTGCTCGAGAACTAGCAACATTTAAGTTTGGGGGTGTGATAACTCGTAAAAATACGAGTTATCATGGCCCATTTCAGACTATATTTGCATGTTAGTCAAAGAGATTAGACTTAGTTTGCATCCATTTAGCTTAATTTTCACTCGCTTTGCATTTTAGGAGCATTATTTAGTTTTTATGCATTTTTAGCATAAATTAGGAATTTTTGGTTCATTTATTTGGTTTATTCAATTTTTCCAGGAAGGACAGGCAATATAAAGGCATGTGGGCGAGTGGAATGCAGAACAAAATCAAGTCAAGGAGCAGTGGAATGGCTGAGAAACCCAGACCATATACGAGTCATTTTGGGTTGTAAACTCTAGATTCTTTGTAATTATTTTTATGATAAATGAAAATTCATGAATTATATTTGTAGATATGTGTATTGGAGATGTTGACTTACGACCATGTACTAGGAAATTTTGTCACCCACATGTAACTTGGTTTAAGAATGAAAATGCATGCCCTGTTCTCTGAATGAGTTTTCAAGTTTATATTATTCTTGACCTTGTTGAACAGATAAATGGATTGATCGAAGCATAATGGGAAGCAGGTTGAGTTGACGGGTTCATTCATTCATTCATTGTGTTTGCATGTATTGCTCGAGAACTAGCAACATTTAAGTTTGGGGGTGTGATAACTCGTAAAAATACGAGTTATCATGGCCCATTTCAGACTATATTTGCATGTTAGTCAAAGAGATTAGACTTAGTTTGCATCCATTTAGCTTAATTTTCACTCGCTTTGCATTTTAGGAGCATTATTTAGTTTTTATGCATTTTTAGCATAAATTAGGAATTTTTGGTTCATTTATTTGGTTTATTCAATTTTTCCAGGAAGGACAGGCAATATAAAGGCATGTGGGCGAGTGGAATGCAGAACAAAATCAAGTCAAGGAGCAGTGGAATGGCTGTGAAACCCAGACCATATACGAGTCATTTTGGGTTGTAAACTCTAGATTCTTTGTAATTATTTTTATGATAAATGAAAATTCATGAATTATATTTGTAGATATGTGTATTGGAGATGTTGACTTACGACCATGTACTAGGAAATTTTGTCACCCACATGTAACTTGGTTTAAGAATGAAAATGCATGCCCTGTTCTCTGAATGAGTTTTCAAGTTTATATTATTCTTGACCTTGTTGAACAGATAAATGGATTGATCGAAGCATAATGGGAAGCAGGTTGAGTTGACGGGTTCATTCATTCATTCATTGTGTTTGCATGTGTTGCTCGAGAACTAGCAACATTTAAGTTTGGGGGTGTGATAACTCGTAAAAATACGAGTTATCATGGCCCATTTCAGACTATATTTGCATGTTAGTCAAAGAGATTAGACTTAGTTTGCATCCATTTAGCTTAATTTTCACTCGCTTTGCATTTTAGGAGCATTATTTAGTTTTTATGCATTTTTAGCATAAATTAGGAATTTTTGGTTCATTTATTTGGTTTATTCAATTTTTCCAGGAAGGACAGGCAATATAAAGGCATGTGGGCGAGTGGAATGCAGAACAAAATCAAGTCAAGGAGCAGTGGAATGGCTGTGAAACCCAGACCATATACGAGTCATTTTGGGTTGTAAACTCTAGATTCTTTGTAATTATTTTTATGATAAATGAAAATTCATGAATTATATTTGTAGATATGTGTATTAGAGATTAAAATAATGCAATTAAGAATTTAACCCACGTGAATAGTGCACGTGAATAGTAATCGAGGATTAAGACATGTGATTAAGAGTTAATCACTTGGATTAACTTAATCACAAAAAGACGAAAATGAGATTTAATCACTGCAGGATGAAATAGAAATTCTCTTTTATATTTTAATCCAATTTTAAATTTTAGTGAAAAATTGAAGAAAAATTCATAATTTGCAATCCAAACGTCGGATTGAGATGAAATTTTTTATGGATGGTTAAAAATTCATGATGAATATGATGAATGGTTTAAGATATGATGAAAATCACAAATTAAGGGTTAAGATGAAACGTCAAAAGGAGATAAAAAAGTAGCTTATTTTTTCATTAATGCTACTTTTGACTTTTTATTAAATTAAATAATTAAAAAATAAAAAAATTAAATGAAAAGCAGCAATGGCAGGGGCGTGAGCAGGGGGGCAGTTGGGCATTTGACCAAAAATCAATGGTCCATGATCATCATCATCATAAACCAACGGCTAGGATTTAATTTTCTTAAAATAAATAAATTTTAATAAATAAAAAATCTAGAAAAAATAGGGCTGCCATAGGGGGGCTGGAGCTGCTGTAGGGTGGCTGCTCTTGGCTCAATGCACCTTTTTGAAATTATAAAAAAAATACATTTACAATTTAATACCTCAAGCAAGGGGGTGTAAAATCCATTTTTATGAAAAATCAAGCCCTATAAATAGCGGCAAAGGGGGGACGTCCAAAGCACAGAAAACTCATCTCTATTCAAGCATTTTCCACCCCCACCACGTTTTAGCCTTGAGGAGAAAGTTAGAGAGAGAAAGTGTGAGAAAAAGAGGAAAATCTCCACGTCGGGTAAGTGATTTCTTCCCAAATTTCTTTTGGGTGTTAAGTAGGGTAAAAACATGCTTAGATAATGCCTAAGCATGAGAAAATAAGTAAATTTATAATGCTTAATTGGAATTATGCCAAAACATCGAAAATTTAGAGCGAAGATAGAGCATTCGGAAAAATCATGTATGATATGTTTAAATAATGCTCCAAATTTGATAAATGATGATTTTGGATAATTGAATATCATAAATATGATGTTGGAATGATGATATATTAATTTCATGATTTTTGGAATTAAGGATTATGCTTAAGTGAATTTATGTTGATTTTTAGTATATGGAGAAAATGATTATTTAGCCAAGTTAATGATGATAAATTCAAAATCTATGAATTTTTCCATGATACTAAGCATAAGCTATGTCATGGTATTTTTTATTTTTGGAAAAAATGTCAATTTTTGGTACCCATGAACAGTAACCCACATCGCTGTGAACAGTAACCTCCGGTAAACAATAAATGCGAACAGTAATCATGAATAGTGATAATGAACAGTAATTTTCTACAGTAACTATGAACAGTGAACAACGTGATTTTGGGAAAAAATGAGATTTATTTTTTATATTTATGAGGATATATGGATGGAATTTTTAAAGAATTTAGGGATAAAAATCCATATAAGGAGGTAATGACCAAGTATATTTATCAGATTAACCTCTATAAAAATGAGGTAATGGATGATTATAAAGCATGCATAGGAAGCAAACTAAGACATGGAATGATATAAATAAAATATCATTTTTATAGGAAAAGGAAAGGAAAAGACGGAGAACACAGACTGAGGAGGTAAGCAAGCTATATGCTTTCTAAAATATTTCTAAGTGATTGCAAATTATTTGTTTACGTGTTTTGTGGCGCCCCAAACCGAGACATCACTTTTTTACCTTAAGACCTTATCGATTGGTGAATGTGAATCAGGATTGTTGCCCTAATCACGCAACGGGTTCTTAATTGGATTTCGTCCATTTTTTTCGTTCATTATCGTTCATATCTCTATATTTCACACCATTATTCATCAATCATTTCTTCACATTCTACATCATTCATCATACAAGCGATAATACACTTGTAATACATTTCATATTTCATTTATAGCATCTCATCATGCTTTTCTACAGTAAAAGTCTCTTTGACTAAATCATCACATTTTACATTCATACATCCATATATTCAATCATTGAATAATAAAGAACTTAAAATTCTAATTAAGTTCACATACACATTAACATACCTTAGCAAATTCATGCTTTTCCATTTCTTATAGCCCACATGACTACCATCATGTACCTTTCTTCATTGCTTAGGTTCGCATCTCCTTGAGTTTCCCGGTACCTATCTAAGGTTTGGGAAAACAAAACGTGAGTGACAACTCAGTAAACAAGCATTTTATCATTAGGGCAAGACTTCCTTGGAAACCTTTTTCATAAATATCTTGAACACCTTTTCATGAGGACATTTATATGTCCTAAAATATTATCATGAAATCCTTTGTTCATGAGGACAATTCTATGTCCTTGAACATTATCATAAAACATTTATTCTTAAAATCATTTACAAGTTACGTCTGGGCTTGTTAAGGCAAAACATATACGTTTTACCCTCCTTAATTAATTTGCTTTGATCTTATATGAACATAAAACCATCTTTTGCCGGTGAATGTTTTACGTCCAAAATATTTTTCTCATAAATCCTTTGGCAAAGGAGGATATTATCATGTCCTAAAACATTATTTACATAAGCCTTTCTTGGCAAAGGACATTTTTATGTCCAAAAATATTTTTCATCATAAAATCCTTTAGCCAAGAGACATTTAATGTCTCAAATCATTTTTCACATAGCTTCCTTTGGCAATGGACATTTATATGTCCTAAAACACATTTTTATTAAAACACTTCGGCATTTGATATTGTCATGTCCATAAACATTTTTTATTAGACTCTTTAATAATGGACATTCTTATGTCCAAAAACAAGTTTGACATAAATTCTTTTCATAATCCTCGTGTTGGGACTTGTTTATAACATACAAGGCATATAAGATACATAAACCATTTCCATAAATGCATTTGCATAAAATATATTTTCTTTTATTCTTGTTATTACACTTTGTGTAAAACACATAATGGCTCATAAAAATCCAATTTAGGATAATTTTTCTTATAAGTGCTTTTATATCCCAATCTTTGGGCTTTTGAAAAACAAAACATTTGCAAACACATTTCTCCTCATCTAGTAGTGACACTTAGCAAGTGATCATGCTACATTTCAGAAGAGAATCCTTAATAGCACGCTAGCCAGGCGGCTGTTCCTTTATCCTGCTCCCATCTCAGGGTGGGTGCCGCTGGCACTCCTACCATCCCTTAGCGACTTGGCCTTATGTGGAGTGGGCCCCGGTCATCCCAACCGTGCTCTACAACCTGCCTGTTTCTTGTACCGATGCACCGTACATTATTATGACGAACCGCAGTCCGTTTGGTTTGAAGAACAACAGACTCCTTTTAAATCGGGATCACAGACCTCTGTCTGCATCCATAACACACAAAAAATCTTAGACCGAAGTTTATATCTTTAAAAATTATTTTTAAAAACACATCACAGTCAGCAGTCCGTGTCAACTTGTAAGAGAGCGCACCCACTTTAACAAGTTGTCATTTGAAATCTAGTTTTAGGATGACCTTCCTTAAATTCTGTTAGAAACATTTTGATAAATATTCGAAATGTTTGAAAAATAATACATCTTAAAATCCTTATAAAAGAATTTCAAAACCTTTGAATTTTCAAAATTAAACCATTTTATGAAATTTGAGGTTGGTCATCCTTAAATCCTTTTCAACACATCCGTATAAACATTTTTCAAGATATTTTCAACATAGATTTCCTTATCTAAAGGAAATCAAAACTTTTTGAATATCATTTCAAAACATACGGGCTATGTCCAAATTATCATTTATAATTAAATATTTTGACATAAAAAAATTAATCTTTTTCTTTTATAAGCTTAATCATTAATCATAAAACATCATAAGAAAACTCAAAACTTATCTGATAATATCTCTTTATGAAAAAGGGCAAAATTCTCTTTTTCTTATAAAGTCATTTTGAAAACAACATTATAAAGAATTTTCTTACTTGAAAATAAATTCTTGAAATCATCGGCATAAAATATAAAAATTCATTAAAATTAATATCAAGGAGAACTTGCTTACTCATAAGCAAATTTCTCAATTTCATTAACATAAAGCATTGCCAATCCATGGCAACACTTGTGGTAAAAAAAAATGTTGTTTGCTTCCCATGAAGCGAACCTTAAGGCTTTTCCTTAAGCCATCATTTTTTCAAAACTTACGACTTTTCATTAAAGCCGTCATTTTCAAAACATATGCTTGCTCATTCGTTTAAACATAATCATAAATATTTTTAATCACATATCATCACATAGAAAGAAAACATTATTTTAGAAAGTTCGCTTGCTTACCTGAGATCGCCATAATCCTTTTCTTCCATTCTTTTCCTTTGCCTTTCCCTAAATAAATGAAAATAATATTTCATTTATTTGAATCATCTTCAAATACTTATTTTTCTTAGATTTTCTAACCTACATAAATCCATTTAGACTAGCTTAACCCACTTGTCTTTCAAGTCGGGTATTCATACTTAGCAACATAGCCTATACATATGAATCATCCATTCATTTATTTAAATATCCTTATGTAGGGTAACCTTATATAAATATAATAATCACTCATTAAATCATTATTTGGAGGTTCATTACCTCAATTTATCATTTTTAACATAGTTTTCATTTTTTTCACACATCGGTGCTCATTTTAAGCACTTAGTTGCTAACTTAGGTATCATATAATAATCTCAAAATTTGAGATTATCATTATTTAAATAAAATAGCAACCTAATCCACGTGTTCCAATCATAGTTTTATGCATTTTTTCATTTTAACACTTCACATAATCCATTTATCATTTTCAACATCAAAACATGAAAATCGGGTCTTATACGTAACCCTAAGTTCCCTTCTTTCTAAAACTCACCTTTAATAGGTTAAATCCTCATAATAATTTATGATAATTGTTTATATCCCATTTTAAGTTAAATTCCATCACAAAAATCTAGAATTTAACATTTATCTTGATTTATTCCTTAAGCTGTCCATAATGCTAAATTCAGGCACACTGAATTCTCAAAATCTTGAATTAATATCAAATCAAGTAGTTTTGATCTGAAATTCCTATCATACCTTAATAACTTCATGAATTAACCAAAATAAATATTTTCAGTACAAAAAATTAAGTATTTATATTTATTTTGGTATTTTTACCTTGCTGGACAACAGCATTCCTTTTTAGACAGCCTAAATCACGTTAATTATTAGGTATATTTATACCCTTAAAAAATTAATTTTTATTTTTTTGTGTGATAAAAAATATGTCTTATATATCCTGTAAAATGTTCAGCCCAAAATTCCTTGTATAAAAATTATTAAAAATCATTTCAAGTTGATTTTCTCGGATTTTTAATTTCCAACGTGATTATCCTTTTGAGTTGAAAATTTGGTAGTTCCTTAATCACCCTATCATGAGTATTCCCAAAAATTTTCATAATAAAATTCGTTCATTTACTATTTCTTCCATATTTGTCTTTCCTAGTTCAGATTTACTACACATAAGTGTAGATTAGATGATATGGGTTAATTAATCCCCAAATTAAACTTTATAAATCAACTTATATAATTCATATAATCATGAATCATCATATAATCATGATTAAACATCAAAACAGTAACATCATATATGAATTTAAGAAAATTCCATCCATGATTTTCAACCCATAATCAAAGGGTATACTTACTTGGAATTGAATCAACTTGGACTCCATTTTTCCTAGCTTGGTTCCTCTTCTTTCTTCCCATTTTCCCTTCTCTTTTTCCTCCTCTTTTTCTCCCCCTCAAGTTTCTGGAAAATGGGGACATGAAGGGCTGCTGGAAAATGGGTTTGTTCCTTAGCATTTTCTCTCTCGGCACCCTAAATCAATATGGACGTGCACTTGGGGGCAAAGGCTGGATTTTCCAGCTTGTGGGCCCCACTTTCTACTTTATTTGAAGCATGATTAAGACATGCTTATCCCCTATTGCTTACATGGCAAAATATGGTCCATTTAAATTAGCAAATTATTTTTAATAAATCCATTAAAATCCACATCATTAATGGACAAAATCTGTCCATATAATGCAACGTCCCTTTATAGCAGTCTTTTGCCATTTTTTCCAATGAATTTTTACTTTAATTTATGGCTAATTAACTACCCTAGATAATACCCTACTTAGGGGTCAATTTAGCTTATTAAAAAATCACATTTCTGCCTTGGACGTTGTTGCGCCCCGAACCGAGACGTCACTGCCTTACCTCAAGATCTATCGATTGGTAAATGTGAATCAGGATTGTTGCCCTGATCACGCGGCGGGTTCTTAATTGGAATACGTCTAAATTTTTTCGATTATTCATCTGTCATTATTCATAATCTTGACATGACAATCATCACACATTGTGACGTTTCACTTGTAATAAAATTCATCATTTCATTCATAGCATGTTTACATGCCTGCCATTATACACTCAATCATTGTACATATCATACTTGCATACATTCAGTCATTAATTCACATGGAACTTAGAACTCTAACTAAGTTCAAATATACATAATCACGTAGCATCTTTTCATGCCTTTCTACTGTGAAAGATTCCTTGACTTAAGCTTCACATTTTACATCCATACATCCATACATTCAACCATTGAATCATATATAGAACTTCATATTCTCATTAAGTTCACATACACATTAGCTTACCTTAGCATATTCATGCTTTTCCATTTCTCATAGCCCACGGGCTATCATCAAGTACCTTTCTTCACGTCTTAGGTTCGCAACCTTCTGAGTTTTCCTCGGTACCTGTCTAAGGGTTGGAAAAACAAAATGTGAGTGGCAACTCAGTAAGCAAGCATTTTATCTTTAGGGCAAGGCTTCTTGAAAATCTTTTTCATAAACATCGGGAATACCTTGTTCCTGAGGACATGTATATGTCCTAAAATACCATCTTGAAATCTTTTGTTTATGAGGACAATTCCATGCCCTTGAATGTTTTGATAAAGCATTCATTCTTAAAATCATTTACAAGCCATGTCTGGGCTTGTTTAGGCAAAACATACACATTTTACCTTTGATGATGAGTTCCCTTTAATCTTATATGAACATTTTTAATGTTCATAGCCATTACATGAAATCATCGGTTGCCGGTGGACTTTTATGTCCAAAACAACATAAATACTTAGGCAAAGGAGACATCTCAAGTCTCAAAATATCAATAACATAAACCATCATAAAATCCTTTAGCCAAGAAACATTTTATGTCTCAAAACATCATTAACATAAGCCATCATAAAATCCTTTAGCCGAGAGACATTTTATGTCTCAAAATATTTTTCATATAGCTTCCTTTGGCAATGGACATTCATGTCCTAAAACACTTTTTATTTAAACACATTAACATTGGACATTCTCATGTCCATAAACCCTTATCATTTAGGCTCTTTAGAAATGGACATTCTTATGTTCAATCCACGTTTCACATAAATCTTTTCATAATCCCCGTCTCAGGACTTGTTTATAGCAAACAAGGCAAATAAAATACGTAAACCATTTTCATAATTGCATTTACACAAACACATTTCCTTTAATTTCTGTTATTTACACTTTTGTGTAAAACACCCTTTCTTTTTTTAGGGTAACTATTTCATTAAAATCCCTTTAGGATACTTTCATAAAATTATATTTTCATGACCCAATCTTTGGGCTTTTCAGAAATAAAACATAAGTAAATGCATTTTTCTCCATCCAGTAGTGACACTTAGCAAGTGATCATGCTACATTTTGGAAGAGAATCTTTAATAGCACGCTAGCTAAGCGGCTGTTCTTTTATTCTGCTCCTATCTCAGGGAGGGCGCCGCTAGCACTCTTGCCATCCCTTAGCGACTTGGCTTTATGTAGAGTGGGCCCCGATCATCCCAACCGTGCTCTACAACTAGCCTATTCCTTGTACTGGTGCACCATACCTTATCCTGACAGACCGCAATCCGTTTGGTATAAAGAACCACAAACTACAGCCCATGTCCTTTTAAACCGGGATCACAGACGGCAACCTGCATCCATATGCACAAAAATCGTAGACTGAAGTCTATATTTAAGAATAATTTTCAAAATCACATCACAGACCGCAGTCCGTGTCAACTTGTAAGTGAGCGTACCCACTTTAACAAGTTGTTATTTGAAATCTAGTTATAGGATGACCTTCCTTAAATTTCTTTAAAAACGTTTTCAGTAAAATATTTTGATAAACATTTGAAACGTTTGAGAAACCATACATCTTAAAGTCCTTTTAATAAAAGAATTTCAAATCCTTTGGATTTCCATAAATAAATCATATTTTTCTCTAATATTTTCTTATTTTCTATTTCAGGACCTTTTGTTTACAATAGTTATGCAATTTTGCTATCCCCTTGTCCATAACCTAAAAATTTAATAATTGTCCACATATCAATTATTTTTTTACATAAAGGAAAATTGCATAATCTTTTGCATGCCATCAAACAACCTGAAATCAAACCATTTTATGAAATCAATCATAGGAGGTTGGTCATCCATAAATCCCTTTTTAACACATCCGTATAAACATTTTTCCAACATTTTTAACATAGATTTCCTTATCTAAAGGAAATCAAAACTTTTCAAAAATCATTTCAAAACATATGGACTATGTCCAAAATATCATTTATTATTTAATTATCTTGATCTAGCAAAACAAATCTTTTTCATCATTGTTTATCACGAGTTATTGTAGAATTAACTCAAAACTCATTTACAAACAATATTTTATGAAAAAGGGTAAAATTCCTTTTTTCTTATAAAATGCTGTTGAACAATATCATATAGAACTTGCTTGCTTAAAAGCAAATTCTTAAAACCATCGATATCAAACATGAAATCCTTAAAAAACATTAGCATGGAGAAGTTGCTTACTCATAAGAAAAATTTCTGAATTCCATTAACATGAAGCATTCCCATCCTTGGCAACACTTAGGATAAATTATTTATCTTAAGAAGTGTCGCTTGCTTCCCATGAAGCAAACCTTAAGACTTTTCATTAAAGTCATCATTTTTCCAAAACTTATGGCTTTGCATTAAAGTCGTCATATTCAAAACTTATGCTTGCCCATTCGTTAAAACATAAACATAAACATAGACAATTCAATCATATCAATCACACGAAAAGAAAATGGTATTTTAGAAAGTTTGCTTGCTTACCTGAGATCGCCATAATCCATTTTCCTTCCATTCTTTTCCTTGCCTACATGAACATAATATGGTTTTTCATATATTTCTTGTCATTGCATTCCATTTAGTTTTCCAAGTCGTTAAACATAATATGGTTTTTCATATATCCTTCATTTGTCTTCTCAAGTCATTAAACATAAATAGCACATTTTTATGCATTTCATTGGCTAACACATAACATATATAACCCCATAAATAGGGTTTCCATTCAAACATACAAAATTCATCCATTAATAATCATATATAGGTTCATTAACCTTCATTTACCACTTTTCACATTTTTTTCTCAAACTAACCACATATGCTGAAATAAGGTGTACTGAAATCTCAAAAACTTGAATTAATATCAAATCAAGTATTTTTGATCTGAAATTTCTACCATAACTTAATAACGTCATGAATTAACTTTCATAAAAATTTCAACACGAAATATTGACATTATATATTTATTTTGGCATTTTTACCTTGCTGGACAGCAGAATCCATTTTCAGACAGCCTGAATGACGTTAATTATGAAGTATATTTACACCCATAAAAATCTCATTTTTCTTTTTTCTTGTAAGCCCAAAAATCCTTGTATAAAAATTACTAAAAATCATTTTCTACAGCTGATCCTGTCACCCGTTTTACCCTATTTGGGCTAATTTTCTCAGATTTTTAATTTCCAAAGTAATTATTATTTTATGCTGAACATTGGTTAGTTCCTTAATAACCTCATAAGGATTCTTCTCAAAAATTTTCATACTAAAATTCATCCATTTACTATTCCGACCATAAATTAGTTTTCAACATCATATAATTTCCAGATTTGATGCATAAAATCAAAATAATTATATACTTACTTGATTAAATGGGTGATCTCTCCTTTTCCCCTTCTTTTTCTCCTATTTTCCTTCATCCTTGCTGGCCAAGTTGGGGACGTGAGCTGCTGTTTCTTGGGGAAGAATTTCCAGCACTTGGAAATTTCCAAGGGCTCTCTCTCTCATGTGAACGTGCACTCCTTGGTAAGGCCGGAATTTCCAGCTATGGGCCCCACCTTTGGAGCTTGTTTTCCACAGCCAATTAATGCTTCCTTATCCTCTTAATGTGTTGGATTAATCTTAGCCAAGTAAAATAATTTTTACACCTTTTAATAAAACTAAGAATCTGCCCTCATCTTGACCGTCAATCTGCTTCCACCATAACGTCCAGCTGCTGTCCATTTTTCCAGACATTTTTTCCATTTTTAAAATTAAAATATGTGGGTAATTTATATACCTAATTATACCTTAATTCATGCATTAATTTGGTATAAAAAAAATTTACCAAAAATTGCAGAAATCACACTTAGCATTGCACGTCAATTGTATTCAAACAAGCTGTCCACTTTTCATTCATCAAGGGAAGCTGCTGGTCACGAATTTTCTTGAATTTTTTTCACATAATTAAATGATTATTTATATATCCCATCATTTCAGCTATTTATGTGCATTATTTATAAAATAAAAATTCACAAAAATCCAAACAACAACTGCTTGGAACGTCCATGCATTGCCACCTTGCATAGCTCCCTTTGAGCTCACCTCTAGCTCATTAATTCCAGAAGCATAAACCACAAATTTCCACACATTTTTAATCATAAAATATCTTGCATTTCACCTGCATTTGACACCTATTTTGGATCATTAAAAATTGCATTCAATTTATGCACCTTTTGCCTTAAATAGATGGTACTTTTGAGGTGTAAAAGTCAACGGTATACACCTTTTCTAATGCAGTAATTTCCCCAAAATTTTTAGCTTAATCTAAGCCTTCCAAAATGTTCATCTCATGATTTCATTCAACCGTTTCAAATTTCATCTCAATCCGATTTTCCTAGCTCAAGTTATAGTCGTTTAAAGTTAACGGTTGAAATTGAGATATAATTAATAAATCATTAATCCACTTTCATCAAGGATTTTCATAACCCAATAATTCCATAATATCAAGCCCAACATCATTAACTTCCTTTTCAAATTTCACTTGAATCCGCATTACAGGCGTTGGGTTATGAATTTTCTAATGTTTTCCAACATAATTCCATAATTACACTTTAATCTCCATAAATTAAATCATGATTATTATCATGATTATTCATGACACCTTGTCACCTTTAAATCCTCATTAAGCCCTTCGGGTCATACCGACTCACTTTCGGCTCCGGCG